>JAOEGS010017130.1:0-53957 GCA_025447755.1 Corythornis vintsioides | reverse complement strand
AAAAAAAGAAAAAAAAAAAAGAAAAAAAAAGAAAAAAAAAGCCCAGCTAGCAACAAAAGAAAGCAGCCATTTCAGTACAGCTCCAAACTCTCAGCCTCACCAGGAGCACTGGCTTTCACTAAAACAGCCTCACACTTCTAATCAGGAGGAGAATTTCTCACAGCTTAGAAACTGCTGCAAGGCTGACTTTCAAAGCACAGCATGTATGGGTAAGAAAAGACAGCAGGCCAGCGTGAAGGAGACCCAACTAGTTGTAGAGCTTGAGACAGAACATTTCTCTTCCAACAGCCCGAGCCCTCCCAGATCAATCTCTTTTAAATGATGGTGTCCTGCCATTTGCTGACATTGAAGTAGTGACTGCGCTGCATACGTGAGCGATTCCTACCGTATATGTGGGATGCCAACTCCTCCCTGCAGAATCTTGTATAGTTTGCTTTCATACAGCAGCTGAGGATGTCTAGCCTTCTGAGACTCCAACTTTACAGCAACTTCCTACAGTGAGAGGGAACAAGGAGTCAGAGGAGTGTCCACCATACACAGCCTTGCCACCGAGGTTTAAGGAGCACAGCACTTCCATATCCCCCACACATCCCAGCTGCAAATGCTCTGTGGTGTACATATATATAAATATTATGGCTCTCGGTGCTCAATATCCTGCATTTTGTTGCATCTTCAAATAAAATCCGTATCGTGATGACTTGTGCATAAATATTCATCCCAGGTCATGAAATTGAGCTGGAGACGTAAAGTCTTCAGATCCACATAAGTGAGGAAGAACATACGTGGGTGTTTCTTCTTTACAGCTCAGAGCCATGAGAGGGAGGAAGGGAAAAAAAAAAAAACGAAAAAAAACCCCAAGAAAAAAAGAGCTGAAAAAACAAGGGATCTTCTTTGTTTCTATTACTGTTGATGAAAATGAGATAAAGTGTTCCCCAGCAGAGAGAGTGGGGGGGGGGGATAGATGACTGGTGGGAGAGGGACGACTTGAGCTGCTCATAAAAGACAAAGTATGTTTTTCCACAATGGTGGCCTCCGCTCCCTACCACTCACAAGCTGTGCAACTGTTGGGTGGTGGCGAGGAGCACGGCCGCTCGGCTCCGCGTCGGAAGGGGCAGGGGCACCCCCGCAGCGACGAAGGCCCCCCGCCCCTCAGTCCCGGGGTAAGGCACCTCCGCGGCGAGACGGAGCTTCCCGGTGCCTCGCAAGCAGCGACACCGGGGGAAAGAAGGGCGGGGAGGGGGTTTCGGGGTGCGGGGTGAGAAACGAGCTTCAGATCAGCTTCGGGAACGTTATCGCCGGTCGCCGGTTCCCCGGAGGTGCCGAAGGGACACCGCGGATGGGCCCAAGGAGGTGAAGGAGTGCGAGCCGCCCTTACCTCCCCGTTGGTGATGTTGATCGCCAAATAGATGTCCCCGAAGGAGCCCGACCCGATCTTCCGCACCAGCTTGTATTTGCCTCCGACAATGAACTCGGCCTTGGAGCCGCTGCTACTCGCCATGGCGAGGGGCGGCTGAGGGGCCCTCACGCCGCTGAGAGGGCTCGGGGGAAGAAAGAGGGTTCTACCGCTGGCCCCGGAACAGGGGAAGTGTCAGGGGAGGGAGAAGAGGGAAAGGGGATTGGGGTTAGAACAAGGAAGACTGGTCCCCGCTACTCAGCTCCAGCCGGGCCCCTCCGGCGGGCGCCCCCCTCCGCGGCTCTCTCCCGCTCCCCGGCCGGGCAGCACTCGGTTTTCGGCGCCCTCCAGAAAGACGAGAGGAGGACACCGAGGTGCTGTAAGGGCAGGGAAGGGGAGAAAGGGGAGGTAAAGGGATGCGCGAAGCTCGCTGGCTGCGCCGGGTGCCGGCCGCCGCCGGTCCCTCACTCGGCCGCCGCCGCCATCTTGTCTCTCAACCCCTGCTACCACGGACACAAAATGCCCCCAGCCTGCAGCCGCCGCTTCTTCACCGCGCGGGGCACGCTGGGAGCGGGGCGGGGCAGCCTGCGCGCGTGCGCGGAGAGAAGCCACCTCCTGCCCGCAGCGCGCCTGCGTGGGGGGGTCCGAGCGGGGGGCGGTGGAACGAAGCGGGCGGTGTCGCGCGCCCTCCGCACGCGTCACGTGCCCTTCCCACGCGTCACCCGCCCTCCCCACGCGTCACGCGCCCTCCCAGCCAATGGCCGGAGTCGCTCTCCGCTCGTTCCTCGCCCTCCCTCGCCCCGGCGCGTGCTCACTGCGCGCGTGCGCACCGCGAGACGCCGAGCCCGGGCGGAAGAGAAGGAGTCGGCGAACCTGCCCTCACGCGCTTCTTAAAGGGGCAGCGCCCGCCACGAGGCTGTAAAGCTTCGAAGCCTCTGGGGAGGCTTCGTGTTTTCTGCGCCTCTGCATCCCCCGGCTAGTGGGGAGCTCCCCGCTCACCCAGGCGAGGTGGCCGGTGGGGTGAGGAGACCAAAGAGTCACAGTGCTTTGGACTGCTGGTGCATGGGGTTGTGGCCAGGCTTCTGACTCTGCTTCGAGGTCCTTACCTAGCCTGGTAGTGGCCTGGTTTTGCATGTAAATGAAACCACAACACCCCGTCTCCTGCCCTCCTGGGGTGTCTGCAGCGTGGCAGGCTGTGGGGCTGAGCTGTGGGACCGGTGACACCTTCCCCACTCATCATCATCTGCCTCACCACCCTTCTGTGCTCGGCCTGCCATGTCCAGTTTACTCCTCCAACCCTCAGCCTGCTCAGATCCCGGTGCACGGAGCTGTGGATCCTGGACAGGCTGCACACAGTTCTGCTGGGAGTTTCTCAATCCAGGTGAAGATTGAGGAGCAGCCTTAAGGAGGCTGTGGCCCCCTCAGAAGGACCACACTGTGGACAGTCACCTGTCAAAGCAACATCTCTTGGCCCTGCCTTCACGTGGCTGTTACACCCAGCTCCTCTCCTTCCCCGGATTGTTTGACCCAGAAGCTCGTGCTCCAGGAGCCATTTCTCACTGTCTGTCAGAACCAAGATCTCCTCCGTTGCCCTCTCGCTTGGCGCTGTGCGTTTTTCCTTTGCAGGAACACAAAACTGTGAATTCCTGGTGACTCATCATCACTCCCTGTCAGAGTGGCGTCTTCTGCTGTGCAAGCCTACATTTGGGAAATGATTCAGTCTGCGGGAGAAAGCAAGCTCTACAGTAATGCAGCTCATGTATATAGAAGAAAAGCATACTCGGGGTGTCTGCTTTTAACAGGGGCAGTCAGAAAAACTGCTTTCCAGCTTGCCTGGTCCACCCAAAGCTATAAGAATAATAAAAAGTTTGATTGAAGACTGGTCTATGTGCATATTTTTTTTTAGTAGCTAACTATGTTGGAGAAAAGTGAGATTAAGAGGTCCAAGTTAGGACACTGGGAAGCTGTTCACATAAAGGTAGAGGAGTCCTCTGAACAGAACAGCAGCTACAGGGTGATAGAGGCTTTTATTGCGCTCACTGTGTTGCTTTCTATCATGATAAAGGCACCGTGGTACAAACACAAGTGCAGAAAAGTCCTGGCTTGTGTCCATCTGGCTGTTAGGCAGCAAAGGAAGTCTGAGATTTGCCTGTGTTTCTTTCTGTGATGGACACAGTCAGCTAAAGATCAGTCCATAGTGGGAGACCAGGAGGAACGAAGAGTGAAGATAAGCAGCCAGCAATGCCCTGAACTGCACATACCAGCTTCAAGCCCCTTTCATATTTTAGGGCACTTAGATCCAAGGTTTTACTACAGGTCTCTCCTCATCTCTAATTAAAATGCAAAGGATTCAAAAGGAGCTCAAACTGTGCCAGATGCAGCAGAATGAAAAGGCAGCTCTGAGAGCAAGGCAGCCTCCAACTCGCTCCCACCTCGGTTCTGTCGAGGAGCATTTGCGCAAGCAAGAATATCTGCACTCCTGTCACTCCGAGGGAATGTGGATCTCGCGTGGAGGAGCTCGGCTACATCACACACTAATTAAGGGGGGGTGGAGTTTGAAGGGCAAATGAGGTATCTTTCAACAGCACACTCATTTCTAAATGCAGAGCCCCCGTGTCCCCAGTTGCCCCCGCGCTGCTGTTACTGGCGATTTGCAGACAGCTTAGGACCGATGTGCACTCAGCGGCCTTTGGGGTTTAGTTGTTTTTTAATGGTTGCTCCGGGTGGGATTCGAGCAGTTTGGAGGCGTTCGGCTTGAGTCACGTATCCTTGGAAGAGCTGGAAAAACAGGTCTGCAGATCCTGGGCAGTAAATAGACCGTGCACGGGAGAGCAGGGTCTCCTGGGCTAGGCAATGCTGCCACCTCCTGCCTGCCGGGGGCATCTCTGCCCCTAGGGGACAACGCCGGTGTCTTCGGTCAGGGGACACGACGGAGGCACATGGTCAGGCGGAGCGGTGCCCGCTGCAGGCACACATCTTCCCCGGGACGTCTGCAGTTCAGTTGGGTGTTGTGCAAAAAAAGAGGATCAGCAATCGGCATGTGGTGGTCTCGGTTATTTTTAACGTGAGTCCTGCAAGAGGGATGGGAATGGGGGGATTTAAAGGAGGATCAGTCTGGATCATAAACCAGGTTAAACCAGGATAGAGAAGAAAGAACTACCAGCACATAGCAGTTTCATCACCCCTGGTCAGAAGCAGGGCGGGTACCTGTGAGCACCCTCCTGCTCTGGGACCAGGAGTGTGGGAAAATCTCCACCTCATCTCCAGCTCTGGCTGCTCTGTGAAGGAAGAGCTGGAGAGCCCCATGCACCAGCATCCCACCATGTACTATGATGACCTCGAACTGTTTCCTGTTGGTCACTCCCGTGGTTGCAAACCACATCTGTTTGTAAACTGGGGACACCATATTGGATCCTACCTTTCAGATTTACACCTCAGCCACTCCGGGGCTCTGTTTATGTCTGCACAGCTGCAAGGAGAGCTTTGTCCAGTTTCAGAGAAGAGGGAAGGTGTATGTGTATTTCTGGATAAGCAGAATTTAACCCAGTGAAAGAACAGGTTGGAGGACACTTAAAGCCTGATGGATCCTAGGTGTCCAGAGCTGTTCAGATCTGGAGGTGGGTCTCACCTGGTGCGTTGTTCCATCTTGTGTCAGGACAAAGTCCACCCATGCAAAATCTTTTGCCCCCCCCCCCCCCCCCAATAAGTCTGTTCTGTCCTCATGCCACAGTGCAGGAAAATTCCCCTATTAACCCCTTGCAGAAAACCACACACTACAGCATCATGTCTGGAGTTTGCCTTGCTAGGCAGTGCAGATACTGGCAGCCTGAAAGCAGTCCTGGCCTTGTGATAATCCTATCATGGCCTTTGGCTTGGGGTTTGTGTCCCAATTCTTCAGAAAAGCACAGAAGTTGGTCAAGACAAACATGAACAATATTAAGATCTGCACAGACATAAACCCCACTAAATACTGATTGGATTTAGAAGAATATCAATTAAATGCACTGAAAAAGCTTGGGAGGGGAATTTTAGGCTGTGGGTTCACAGCAGCAGGCCTGATCTAAGGACTCACTGGTGCTCATACAGGGTGGTTTCACTTCTGTGTTCCACTCTGGTGGCTTGTCAGCCCCTCTGCGGTTGTTTTGGCTCTCCAAGACTCCAGAAAATTGTCCAAATGGTTTCTCTTGGTGTTTTCTCTGCGTCAATATTCTGTAGACTAATGACTCCAACAGCTCAAGGAGTTCCAGGGCACAGTGCAAACATTGTCCCCTGTTGGCAATGACATACTGTCAACTAGAACACCAAACAGGAGCGGTCACATAGGAAAACTGAAGAACCATCCCCTGCTGCCTGGAAAGGTGCTCTGCAGACACCCAGGAGAATACACAAGAATTGTTCAATTCCCTGCTGACAAGCAGAACACGAGGCTCAGCACCACCACTAAAGAGGAGAGGGTGAACTGGACAGCCAGAGCATCCACAAGCTGTTCTTCAGCTCTCTTAATTATTATTTTCCACATCTTTCAAGGCCACTGAGAGACAGTGAGACAATGAAATGTTTATAGCTGCATCACCTGATAAAATGAAATTAATAAATGCCCTCTCTTCTGTCTCCAGAAGATAGGCCAGCAAGAAGCCTGATGTATGACCAAGCCTCCAGAGTATCTGGCCCTCCTTGATGCCAGCGTTGCTCATCTTTTATTTGTGCCTGCTTTTCAACTGAGCATCCCCAACAGCTTAGTTTGATCCCAGCAAAGAACAGGAGTGTTTTCAGTCTAATAAACCAGCTTAGTTTGATGCAGCACTGAAGGAGCAGCATCCTCCTTGCACACTTGTAACTGTGTCAGCAAATATGTTCTGCTGTGCAGTTGGGGCAGGAGGGAACTGCTCATCCTCCTGGGCAACAGGGATATCCCAGGCTCCTGTCTAAAGGCTCCTGGAGAGGCAAGAACAGTGAAACAACAAGGTAAGCAAAGTCATGATTCAAAAAGTCAAAGGCCATGCAGTGCCCCTGCTCCAGAGCAGTCAGCTCATGTACAGGTCAAGTTATAATTTCAGAGTCTCTCTGGACTGGAGCTGCCATCTTCCAGGGCTTTCTTCCTGCTGCTGTGGGTAGGACCTAGGAGCACCAGGGATGCACATCTTAAGTGCTTTTGCAATATGGACACAAAGGGCAAAGTTATGGACAAAAAGGGCAAAACTCCATGCTACAGCTGTGCTGACAGATCCCATCTGCTCAGAGGCAGAGTCCTGCTTACTTCTGGCCAGCTGCTCCAGCAATCCAGCCTCTCACTGAGACAAGGCACCTCCTAACCTGTCTGAAGACCATTTCCTTGTTTTGCCAGGCTAGTTTTCTGATGGTTTATTGAATCAAATTTTCTCATGGCAAGGTCCAACACAACTGGAAATGATGAAAGGAAAAAGAGAAGTGGAATCAGCAGAAGCCCAAGATCTTAGAAATAAAATTTCTTTCTTCTCTCTTTTGACTCATTTCTCCAGCCACCTATCATCTGACCCTCTCCAGAGGGGCATGTTCACCCTGTGTACCCTGTAGTCAAGAGAAAACAAGGTCCATATCTTCAGCCTGAGGTCCAGCTTGTTTTCTAAACTGTTTATTCTCAGAGAGATGGAGAGCCCTAGGCAGTTTTGACCACAGTTTTCCCTGTAAGTGGGCAAAACCCAGGTGCAAGTGAACAAACTGAAGCACTACAAATGGGTCTCACTGAGTCCTGGGCATCAAAGTTGTGTTGGTTCTTTGCTCTTTGTCAGGCAGGGCAAGTGAGCTTCTGGCACAGCTAAGGAATTTGTGCTTTAAATTAGATCTGAGTTGTAGGTTTGTAGACACAGCAAGTTATTTGTCTGAGGACACCCGTTCTGCTCCAGCATCTCCTCACGCTCCCCTACCCACGCTGCTACACCAGCAGCGTGCCCTTCATGCAGAGGCTGTTGCTGTCCCTCCTGAGCCCCTGGGCTTTGGCTTTGCGCTGACCTTAGCTGATTCTCCATCCAGCTATTTTTAGCAGAGCTTATGGCATTTGGGAAAAGGGCTGGAGGAGCAGCTTGTACCAGCAGGAACAAAACCAGGTTTATGCTGGGACCCCACTGGAGGTAGCTCACCTTTGGATGGTCCAGTCTGTGTGCCTAAGGACACCTCATGGAGTAGTTTTGCCACCTATCTGGCCAAAACCTTCTCCCCTGTGGGTGCCTCTGGCAGAGTGGATTAATGTGGGGCTCACAAGGGCATTGCAGGGAGGCAGGAGTGATCCAGTCCCTCCACATTCCTTGGGCAATGTCCTGCCTGACACCCACCCACACCAAGGGAATCCACAGGCACCAAAGAGGTGCTTCCAACCACCCCTGCCAGGGCTACTTGTCCCTGCCCTGCTGCTGCTCCCTCCTCCGTACCGGCAGGGCCAGGCACGGGGCTGTGGGGAGCCAGCCCAGGGAACTGATCCAGATTGAAAATAGCTCTGTTTTTCCGGAGCAGTCTGACACTGGCTACATTTGCCAGGTTGGCTCTCAGTGCAAAGCTTCAATGCCAGTGCTGGCACAAGGTAAGAGGCACCATTATTTTTGGCAAGGGTGCCTCCTTTAAGTGTTTGCACACAGCTCTCAGGAAGGTGTCAACCCTTGCAGTTGGGGGTTACAGCCAGCACAGGTGACACCTTATTGCATCAGAAAAGATCTGGGCAGCTGTGCCATGTCTGCCCCATAGCCTGGGAGTTCATCTCAGGCCCTGCTGCAGGAGAAGGGCAGCAGAGACAGGTGAGGATGGGGTGAGCTTTCCCCACCCATGCTAAACCCTTGCATTTGACCACATTTTGTCTCCAGACAGACTGTAACATCCACAGGCACAACAGCATGGATGTAGCATTGTGCTTTGCTCATTCTCTGGCAGGGAAAGGCCACAGGGGACCATGAAGCTAGGGCATGGCTCTGGCCAGCTGGGCAGAGCCTCAAGCAGGACTGGGACAGTGGGACAAATCTCATTCTTGCAGTGCTTGAACTGAACCAATGGTATCTGGGTTTGGGGAGAAGGTGCCCATGAACTAACAGCACCATTACTGAGCGTACAAGAAGTTAAGAGGGGAATTCTGCAGCGTGGGACATTCTTGGCTGTTTGGAGAGAGGGTGTTTGGGTTTTTTTTAAGTACTGAAGGAAAAGGGGAATTTTAAAGTAATTTGGATGATTCATAGGAAATGCTGTTAGTGCACAGCTGAAGCTCTACCAATGAACTTGTTCCCTGTAAGACTCATTCCTGCAGAGTTTCTCTAGTGAACATGTTAGTGCCAAACTGCAGCATCTGCAGACTGCTTGAATCGCCCCACTCTGCTGCGGAGCTCAGACTATCCACCCAGGCAAAAAGGTTCAGAGACATGAGATCCTAGGAAGTTTCTTTCTTGATGGAGCTCATCTGATTGGGACACCTTTTTTTCCCTCACCTCAACTCTCTGAAAGCCCATGAGATTTCCAAAATTGGGTTCCTTTCCTAATCCAGTGCCAAGAGGATGTGCAGCTCCAGAAGCATTTGTAGGTAGATGGAAGAACTGCATCTTCTTCCCTTTGGCACAATTACTAAGTACATTTTTCTGAATGGAGGTGAAGCTGAGTTCCAAACTTTCCAGTGACATCAGACTTGAAATTGCTTTGGTTGCCTGAGCAGGGGTGGTGGGAGGTGAGAGATTCTGGAGTCATGGGCCAAAAAAAAGATGTAAATGGTAGCACAGTTGATTCACTGCATGTCAAGTGCTAGGCGTAAGTCTTCAGCAGCAGTTTTTCTGGTGCTTTTGAATTAATTACCCAGCTAATGCTGAGTGCTGGTGTTTGGCATCCAAGGCACATTTCCTCTGTGAGACTGCTTAAATCAGTAGGTTCAAATCACTGAGGTGAGTCTCCCCTAACACAAAATAATTCAGCTTGTGGATGATGGCTGATAGACCTGGGAGTTAATCTTCCCCTTAAGTATAATTTCTTGAACCATTTTAGGGAAGATGGCTTTTATACATGCCATGTGCTGTGGTTTAAGATGCCAGGGAGGATAAAAGGAACAAAAGCAGGTGGTGCAGAGTGTCTGCTGCAGCAGCAGAGCAAGAGCCTGGAGTGCAGGACATGACCAGCTCCATCCTGTCTGCCCAGCTTTGTCTGAGCTAGGTGGACACTGCTGCTCTCCAGTGGCAGGAGCCAGCTGAGCACAGTCTGTACCAGCGGCCTCCTCATCACCCTCTTCCTGGGGTGCTCTCGATCTCTTTACACACTAGGGGAGGAATGACACGAAGCTGTGAGCAGAGGCTGTGTCCTCTTTCCCCCCAGGCCCCTCATCAGCAGGGATGCTCCCTCTACCTGCTGAATCCTAAAACACTTAGAGGCTGCCTCTGGATGAGGATCCACACTTGAGCAGATTGCAGATGAGGGACCCAATCAAGGACTGCTGAGTCCTGTGAATTTATCACTAACAGCCCATCCATCATGCGGTGGCTTTTATCAGCACCTCCTCAGGGGTCAAGGCGTTAGACCCGTGGATTCAGAGCATTACAGTTCCTTCCATTTTTATTATTTCTTTTTTTAAAAAAACAAGTTGCCTCCTCCTAAGGCTGGAAAGAAAAACATGTTTGAGAGCACTCCAGAGAGCCTGAAGAGCTGTGTAGTGGAGAGGAGCCTCATCCCTCCAGGGGCTTGTTTGAAAATGTCTCTGTGATTTTTAAACATATTTCCTAGGCCACCCTCCTGGTTTCTGAATCCTGGGAAAGATGCACAGGAGAGCGGCTCTGGCGGGTGCTGAATGCTGGCACATCTTGCAGAAGACACTCACAAGGGCATTGCACTGAGATGCTACTGGGCACGGTGTCCCAGGATTTAGACTCAGTCCAAAGCATCTGATTCCAGACGAATTTTGGCTGGAAATTAGCATTTCCTCCCAGGGGTAGGATACACTCCTGTCTTGTCCCTTCAAACAGTCACCTGCAGGCACAAACATCTTCTCTACTCAATGGAGCAGCTTTTCATGTCATTCAAAAGCTGATTCTTGTTAAGATAAACCAAAATAAAACAACTAACAAACAAACCACAAAAAAAACCCCAAACAAAACAAAAACAAAAACAAAACCACGGAAAAAAAACCCCATGGGCTGAGAGATGCTATTTGATTATGCCTGAATTTTTTCTCTCCCCTCCTCCAAAGATCATCACGAGCTCTGGTTCATTAGCATTTGTGAAACGCACAGGGTGGAAAGTGCCAGATAAGGGGAAAGGCTCATCACATGTTATTGTCACCACACTACTGGAAATATCACTAACAAATCAATCAGCCCCTTGATGTGCATGGCCCTGCTCCACATCTCCTCTGGAGCAGCAGTCATGCCACGTGGGTCCCATTTTATCATCAGAGGAGCAGAGTGAGTAGATGAAAAGGGTGCAGGCTGTCCTGCTTTGATGCTCTTGAGAGCGAGCTCTTTCAAGGGCTCCTTTATTGATGGGCCTTTGGCTAATTTTAATACCAATGAACAGCAATTCAGCCTGGAGCAGGGCCTGTGGTTTGCAGAGGCAGGTGTCCATGTTGGATGTTCCAGACAACACACGGGCAGTCACAGAAATGGATCTGCAGGATCTTGCAGGCAGCCCTGACTTCACCATGCCTGTGCTCCAAACCAGCTGGGGACATGCCAGCTTCAGTCCCAGAGCTGGGTGGCAGAGAGAGCCTGTAGGGTTAATTGGACTCTGTGGTGCAGCAAGGCAGCTTTTGGCCGCTGTGTTTTCTTGAAGCAGACTGTTGAGCCTGTTGCTCAGTGGCACAGGGTGAGTGGTTTGAGTGCCCTGGGACATAGCTGCGTGCCTTGAAGTGCAGGGTGCTTCACTGACACCAATGATGCAAATCTGGGAGCGGCACCAGGTAAGTGTGAGCCTCCCTTCTGCTCTGCACTGACTTCAGCTCCAATATGAATGGCACAAGCTCCCTCTGCACCATCCTCCACAGAGGGAGCAGGTGCTGGAGGGAACTGGTCCCTGCTACAGAGCAGGAGGGCGTGACCAAAAGCCCATGACCGGCTTCAGCTGCAGAGTGGCTTTGTGATAGGAACACAGCTCTGCTAGTTGCTGCTCTGTGCCTGATCTTGTTGGCACTAAGACTGGTACAGGCATTTTTATTATCACTGCATGAGGCTGTGGGTATGGAGCTCTTGTACCCCCTCTTCTTTTGGAAGCCATCTCCTTTGGGCCTGCAAAGCCACATTTGTGTGGTGGTGACTGACACCTAGCACAGGAATGTCACAAAGCAAGGGTGGCTCACTCTGATGACAGCTGCAATTGGCCTGGGCCAAAACTCACTAGTACCTAGGGAGCAGATAAAAATCTTGTGTGACTCAGGCATAAGAATCATCACCTCTCTCCTCAGTGAGGCCATTCCCCTGCTATGATAAGGTCTGCTGTGGGATTGCCTTCAGTGGGATGCAGAATCCCCCTGGGTCCCCAGCCAAGGGGAAGTCACATGGTGGCTGAGATGTGGTTCCTCACAGCAAGGCCCTGCTACCCAGTCTGATGGATCACATTTCCTAGGCCTGGCACCCAACCTTCCATCTGAGATGGGTGATTTACATCACTCTTAAGCTTCTCAGGAAAATTCAGACGTGGGACCTGCCTCTTCTCTGGAGAGAGACAAAGAAAAGCCTGAAACCAGAGGGGAAGAAATGAGTTCACCCAAGGGTGGACTTGCTGCAGCCATGGGATCAGCAGCTGACAGCCTCCTGCTGATCTGTGTCACTGCTGGCCAAAGGGTGGGCAATGCATCCAGAGCATTCCTTGGATGCTGCAGCATGAACTGCAGCAGCAATGCATGAAGTAAAACAGGCCTCAGGTTCTCTCTGAGAGCTCTCTGCCAGCCACGGATATCCCCACTGGATATCCCCTGGATATCCCCAGCATCTCTGTGCTGCTGTACCAGAATAGTTTCTCATGGCAGGTTGGGACAGGAGCTACAAAAAAGATAATTCTCCTCAAAGTTTCCTGTTCAATTCCTGAGGGTCAGGCAGCTGCCAGAGTGACCCACACTGTGACTGGTGTCTTCAGCCTCTGGAGCTCATGAAGCCCTGTCAGTCACCACTTTGAAAAATTATACCGAAGACAAGTGTTTCTAAAAATAGATTTTTCTTCTTGTTTCACCTCTGCTGACCCTCTTCCAAGCAGCACAGGAGACAGACTAGAGTCAGATCTTCCTGTTAAAGCCAGTGGAGTCACATCTCTGTACCCAGCAGCTGGTACCCGACTCCTGAGAACTGGTGCATTGCAGGGAACTCCAGGCACATGACAGCATCTCTCTGCATGCCCTTGCTGTGAGGTTTGCTTTCTCATCCCAGGAACTGGAGATAATGTTCTGAAATCTCCAGATTTAGGCTGAACTCGGTAGGGCTGGCTGGCTATGACAGTGATCACATAATATCATCAGGCCATGTGGCAGCTGACAAACAAAAGATGCTGGAGTCATCTGCTGTGTCCGAATTGCCAGTTCCTGCCACTTCTGAGCTGATTGAAACTCTTGTGAGCATTAAGCAGTGGAAGGGAGATGTTCACACAGAGGTGTGGACTGGTGAAAGAGGAGGGACTGAGTTCTAGTAAAATAATTTTTAAATTATTTTTTTTTGGTGGCTGGAACATGCACTGTGGTTTCCATGAACTCCCAGACTCTTTTGCTTTCTTCTGTTTAAAGGACATAACCAGACAGCTGTTACCAGCAGAGGTATTTGCTCTCTGTAGCCTGTATTCTGCCAGAGGGTATCGGATGAGGGATATTCCCCATGGTGAGGTGCAGCAAAAGGTACTTCAAAAAGTACAGTGAACTTCTGTTAATTATTTTCAACTGTTCTCTTAAAGCCTAAGGAAATGGGATAATCTCGTGGTGGCATTGCTTGTCCAGCAATTGGCACAGGTCAGGCTGTGCCCCCTGTGTGGGGCAACCTCTCTGCAGAGCCTGGGACCAGAACAGCCCAGGCTTCCCTCAGGCAAGGACACAGTGAACCATGTTTCCAGGGAGCTGCCTGGTCTGTTGCTCTATCTCAGGGCAGAGGTTTGACAAAACATAAGAGCCATGTGGCAGCTCATCTAAACCAATATCCTGGCTCTAGCTGTGGCCCACAGAAGATGTTTACAGAGGAACAGAATAAGGGCACAGCGAGACTTCCCGAGAATAGTCCCCCAGGTCCCACCAGTCTTCCAGCCTTAAGGAACAGATGGTGGTTCTTTGTATTTAATAACCCAAAGGATTTTTCTTCCATGAATTCATCCAGTTCCTGTTTAACTGCTTTGCATCTGTCACATCCTGTGGTTGGGAGCTTCATGGTTTAACTATACATTGCACCGAGAACCACTTCCTTTTCCTTGTTTTCAGCTTCCCTCCAGGTAGGGAGCTTTTGTTTGGAGCTTGTATTCCTATACTGGAAGAGTTGGTGAGTAATCACCCCTCTTACATGCTTCCCAAAATGGTGCAGATCTGTAACACACCCCTATCTGTCATCTCTTTTCCTTGCCGTGGAGCCATGCTTCACTCAGAGGCTGCTCCAGAGCATGGGCCATTCCTGCTTCCCTTTGCTGAACCTCTTCCATACCCCTCCTGGGATGGAGGGAATGAGAAGAGCCATACCTTCATGCAGCTTCCTGATCATGGGCACATCTCTGGCATACACTTTCTTGCCCTCTGTTTCTTCCCTAAGCACTTCCAACATTCAATTTTCTGCTTTCTCTGCTCCAGAAATTTTGGAATCATTTATCACTACTCCCAAGATCTCCTTTCTGGGAGGAGATGCACTGGTCAGAGCCCATCACTGGGCTACCAATGTTAGCACTGAGTTTTGTGTGTTTTCTCTGCCCTTTGCCTGATTTTCCTTGGCCATGCTACTGTCCCACTAGTAGGATGGGACATGGCAACTCCTTGAAGCCTGTTCTTGTCTAGTCTGCTCTGAAAAGCACAGTGCTGGTGTCAAACATAGTCACTTTTCCTACCCCTGACCTTTGTCAAAGAAATTCTGAACATAATGGTTCTCCACAGGTAACATCCCTTTTCTGTGAAAACAGACCCTTCAGTCCTTCCTCTCTTTGCCTGTGTTAATAGATCTACCTTGCAGATCTTTCCTCTCTCCCATACAGCACCGTGATCCCAGGGGCCCGTGGTGGGAGATCTGGCCAGACATATCACTGGACACATCAGCAGACCACATGAACCAGGTTTCTTTCCCAGCATCTTTGCTGGATGGCCTCATGATCCCCCTTGGTCAAGAGCAGGACCCAAGACTTGTCAGAGAGGTCTCTAACTGGAAAGTGTCAAGGCTGGTGATTATCCACCACCATGGTCTGGGGAGGAGACCTGCAGCTGGGGTGTAGGCTGGTGAGTCAGGGCAGGTGGAAGTGCTGGAGCTGGCATCTCGTTCGCACACATTAATAATGAAGACGTCGCTCTGACGCTGGAGTGATCCTGTGGCTGCAGGGAGGAGATGAAGTAATGGCTGCTGACGCACGGGGAGCTGCTTTCAGCCGAAGCGACTGACGGCCAGAGACTCCTCGGCCAGGCACTGCCATTTTGGCAGGAAGCCTCATGTTGCTGGAGCCAGGATAAACTGACAGGTATGGGGAGGACTGAGCTGCATGGGGTTGCAAGGCCTGGGCAGGTGGGGCTCACGATGAGCAGGAGACTCTCAGCTGCCAGACCTCAGTGCCACCAGCAAGTGGGACTCCTGGCCATCATTTTATACTCCACAGTATTGGATGCTGTGTTTTTTTCCATAGGAAATTCCTCCCCAGTAAAAAATCCTCCTTGCTAAGATGTGAGGAGGTGGGTAGAGAAGGACATGTGGGCAACACTGTGGGCTGCTCCGGCAGCTTTGCTGCCTTTGCTGAGCTCCAGCGACCCCTGGACCTCTCTTTTCACCTCAGCCTCTTTTCATCCCTGATTTCTCAGCCTTGCCATGCGGCAGCCCCAGCAGCACTGCCTAGCCAGGGATCTGCAGTCAGACCTCCATAAATGCCAGGCAGCTGCCTACCCCCAGCTTGCCGCAGCCTCCAGTGGAGATGCTCAGTTCTCCCTGCTTGTTTATCTGCTCAAGAAAGGAAGGGGAACCCCAGACATAAGCTGCTCTCCTGAAAAAGCTTATGTCCATGAGCTCCTCCAGCCCATTACACAAAGCTCAGGGGCTGCCTGCCCCTGTCCTCCTTCCTGGCAGTGCGTGGAGCTGGTGGCCTACTGCAAGATCTTTGCTTCAGGCACCCTCACTATGCTGTGAGACCCAGCACAGTGGCTAAGATTTCTGGGCTGGGTTTCTGCCTTCAGCAGTGAAACAAGCACATAATGATCCCTCTCGAGGGGCAGCCCTTGCACTTGCCTGTAGCAGAGACACAAGTCTTGTCAAGGCAGAGGCACTCCCAGTTGCGTCAGTGGAAAAAGGGATGGAGAGCTCGCACACAGACAGGCTCAACAACTTCAAAGGGCTGCTCTTGCCTCCCTCCCACCCTCTGTTTTTCTCTTGAGCAAGAGAAGTCAGCTCCTACAACATCTCCTGCGCAGGCAGCAGCTACTGCTGTGACTCCAGAGTAACCAATCTTGCAAGGATTTTCCTGGAGGAGCAGGTGTTGGTGGGACTCCAGAAGTACCTGATCTCAAGGGGAGTGCCACTCTGCTTATCTCCTCGCGCCCCCAGCTTGCACAGGAGAGCAGCTGCACCCCGTGATGGGGTGCTGGCAGCAGGGTGCCTGGGTGCCCAGGCAAGTGGGTGTCCCAGAGCGAAAGCTGCTGGGAGGAGGCAGTGGTCACATGGAGCTCCAGCTCTGCGGGTGGGTGGTTGTAATGACTCGGCAGGAGCAGAAACTGTACAAAGTCAGGCAGGGGGAAGATGTTGGTTAGATCAGTGGAAATGACTAATCAGCATAAACCACCAGACTTTTCTAAACTTTTGTTACTTTTCTCATGTCTCCTTATCTTCTCACTCCAGGCAGAAGGTGCTCAGTGAGATTGATCCCATGATCCCATGGGATGCTTTGGGCAAGGAGTATTGTCACTGGTACTGCCAAGTACCCAGTATTGGTGGTCCCAGCTGGGGCTGGACTATGCTGGAGACATTCGTCCTTCCTCCCAGAGTTGTGAGGTGCTACAGACAACTCCATCCCTCCCTGGTGCCTCTGGACCATGCACACCTCTGCATGCTGCTCAGCCATGGCTTTCCAAGGCTGAGACAGAGCAGAGGAAGGTTCTAAGTGCTTGCCCTGCTTATAGGCTTGTAAGGGCCTGGTATGTGTGTCTTTGAAGGGCAGGGATGGGAAATCTTGTAGACCACAGACCTGATCAAGTAGCTTGTTTGCTAACTGGGTAATTGTGCTCTCCAGCGAACCGTTATCCTTCACCAGGAGAGCTATTAAGCAAAAAAAAAAGCATCCACCAGCATCTCTGCATTAATGGAAGGAAGAAAATAATAAATACCAGTGCTAATTGGTGTTTTGGGCAAGAGGTGACCGAGGGCTCCCAGGAGAGATTGACTCCAACTGGTCCCAAGAGAGCAGGCACTGCTTTCTGAGCAGAAAGGCAGATACTTTGTCATTTCATGCCCTCAGAGCAATGTCTGGCTTTCTTCTCAGGCACTTTTCACCATCAGCTGGCTTAGCTGATAACAGGGTAGTGGGACAGATAGGAGAAAGGCCCAGACTCACCAGCCCTGGGAGAGAAATGGAGATTTTGGGGTAGGAAAAGCAATACAAAGCATCAGGGACTCTGTGGGGTGAGGGAAGGACCACAGAGGCTGGTGGAATTGAAGCCTCTAGCACTAAAAAGTGGCTACAGGAGACTTGAGCTGTTGTAGCCTTAGAGAAACCAAAAGAAGCTGAAGCATTGTCCATGGAGGAGGTCTGCCTGCAGCCTATAAATAACCCCCTTAGAAATAAAAACCTGACAATTTATTCTGCTTGGATCAAATTCCATCTGCTTATTTTTAGGCTGTGCGCTGCTTCATGGTGCAGGCAGTGCTGCCCTGCCATGAGTCCAGACCCTGCAGCTTCTTCCAGAACCCTGGAGCTAACACAATTTCTACCTGCTTGGGAGCAGGTCCTTGGCACAGCCGTGGTGAAGTACGTGGATGGGATTGTCCTGAGCAGGTACACACACACACCCCTTCCCTCCCATGGAGGATTTAAGCATAGGTTACATTAGCTGGGAAGGGAAGAAGGAAGAGAAAGGAATGACATCTATGTGGTTTTTCAGGAGTTGCTCATGCTGATGGCCAGCTCAGCAGAATGAAGATCTTTAATTTCATGGTCTTTTTCCTCCTTCCCCTAGCACCTCAGCTCAAATTCCATTGTTTTCCATAGCACACACAAGCAAGGGTGTTGGAGGCAAAGTCCACTTCCTAGACCTTCAGTGTGGGAAGACATTTTGTGATTAGGACACACCTGCAAGCACATTCTTGAGTTGCTATTTTTTTCCCCATGTTTTCATTTCCACCGTGAATGGCTGATAGCAGCATGTGGTCACGAAGTCCTTTCAAGACGGGAAAGAAATCCAAAGAACAGTAATAATGGAAAAGATTAAATAGAGGAAATGTAACTTTCCTGTACAAACTAGCTTCTCGGAGAGGAACACCCGCCTGCTGTTATAAGGCAACAGCCTGAACTGTCATGCTTTGCATGGCTGGAAGTTGTGTTTATTTTCTGAGCAAGCCCTGACTAACTCAAAGCTTATCTGGAGTGTTCCCAGAGAGCCCCCTGATGGCTTTAGCTTTCATCCAAACAGTCTGAGCTTTCAGGTTTTGAGTAGCTGGGGAAATGTTTGTTGACAGCAAATGGCTTTCCAGGAGGCAGCAGAAATGATGTAGGGAGGCAATAACCACCTTCTTGGCTAAGATGGTACCATCCCCCCAGATGGCTGGGCAGCCATATGTTTCTGCCATCCTGCAAACCTGCCTTCTCTTGATGATGCTTTTACTGAGATGCCTATTTTGAGCTGGAGCCCAGAACCATTAAGCAGGTGTTTCTCCAGCCTCTGAACTAAGTCTGTGGTTATCACACAAGGGGAGACCTTGTCCTACCAGTAGCTTGGAGTTGGGTTTTCTATTAAATCCTTCCAGAAAATTGCTGGCAGGGTGCTCCTGCTGTGGCAGAGGGTATGAAAAGGGCTGGTTAATGCCACAAAGGTTGCTCTGTGAGAAGCATCCTGTAAAAACAGTTTTGCCATGGGGTTACACAAACCTGGCTGTGTTGCAGGAGAAGGCAGTCCTGCCTCCCTGCCGTCCTCCACAGCAACTTCAGGGTCCCACACACAGTCCCACGTGCTGTCCATGCCCTGCCACTGCTTGCCAGGTTTCGTGCTGGCAGGGTGGGAGTGCTGGCTGCCCACAAGGATGCCGGTGCTGAGAGTGCCAGGGGACAGCCCATCCTGCTGGGACCTTTCAGCTGGTCTTAACCTGAGCACAACACCTCACCCTGGGACACAAACAACTCTGCTCGCCCAGCCGGCGCCTGTTTGCTTCTTCCTTGTAAGGAGAGCCAGGCCAGGGCAGCCAGCCTACTCTCACACCCTGGGGAGCCCTGGATTGGTTACAGCATGTGATGCTGCTCCTGGTCACCAAGCCATCCAGGCAAGTTGAGCAGAGCTGCAGCAGCCCCAGCCACAGGGCTGGACAGGAATATTGTGGGGCCAGGAAGGAAATCGCTTGCGCTGCAGGACGAGGTTTTAGATGCTCCCCACAGCACTTGATGTCAAGGCCATCCTGCAAGGAACTCACCAGAGCCAGGTTAGCCAGTGTCTGAAAAACTGGACTGGAATGGGAAATATACCTGAGGCAACAACACCCATGGCATGAGCCACCTAGGGTGGAGCAGGCAGCTGACAACGCCACCCCACTATGCTGCTGTGGTGAAGTCACTGTCCAGGGGAGGGATGCTGCCCTACCAGGACTCCCTCATGGTTCCTGCCGTGATGCTGATGGAAGCAAAGTGGTGGTGACTTGTCTCAAGGGCCAATGGCTTTGCTGGACAGAGAAGTAAGAGCACAGTCCCAAGGATGGAGCTGGTGAACTCCTGACATCACTGCAATGCCAACCCAAAAGCCACCTGGCCAGGTGTTCTTCTGCTTCAGAAAGTTCTTGGGGGAGTACTAAGATCCTGCTGTCACCTGCAAGGACAAGATCTGTGACCCAAGGCCACAGCCAGGTAAAGCCCCTGCTGACCAGCCATGTGTGTGTCACTCTTGTGGCCCCATCTCTCCCTAAAATGGCCAGGCTGGAGATTGCTCTCACAGGGTGACTTTACCTCAGCCACGTACTTAGACAGGGGACATTGCTGTGACTTGGCTTCTCCATCGAGCACCTGCCTGGACATGAAATGATAGGGCTGTTTCATGTTCACAGCTCAGGGTCTCCAGCTCAGGGTCTCATAGCTGGGCTGTGCCCAGCCTCTTGGCAGGCAGGATGGGATGCAGGCAGGGAAGGCAGTGGGGCAGAGTGGCCTTCCTGGCACCAGCTCTGGGTGGGAGTCTGCGGAACAGATGTGTGCAGACCCCTATGCTGCCCTGCCTAGCCCACATCAGCCCCTACACCTCAGCTGAGAGGTCTGGCTTGCACCCCCAGAGGTGGTCCCAAAGGGAAGGACTGCACCAGCGAGCTCAATCTGGCCTATGGAGGGTTGGCCCTGGACACAGACACTGCCTGTGACCTGCGTGAGTAGCTGAAAGACTCGGAGTCCTTTTTACTGTGACAGTTTTTGGGCACTGTGGCTCAGCCTGGAAAAACCCAAGTGCCATCATCCCCTTCCTGCGGCTGGGGACAAGTTCCCTGCTGCAGAAGCTGGCTGCAGATCAGCCTCTCTTCTCAATAGCTTGTTTATAAGGATGCAAACAGCTCATGAGTGAAAAAACAACTTCACACCAAATAGCCGCTAGCTCCCAATGGCCCAATCTGTGCAACTACTTTCTCGGTTCTATATTTGAATTTCTGTTTGCTCCAAAACCTTTTAGGTGGCTGAGCAGCTCGGAAGTGATGGCAGAGCAGAGGGGCATATGGCTGGGGTCACGCCCGTCTGCGGGATAATGCAGGGGGTAGCCTGTGCGTCCACGATGGGTTGTGGGAGCACCGGGCCACCAGCCGGACTCGCCTCGCTACTGCGGAGGCGACAGCACGCTGGAGCTGTGGGCAGGTCATATAAAGACACAGAGGGCTTTATTTCCAGCAGCAGCGAACCGGTGCGTCACCTGCTCTCCAGCCGAAGGCGCTGCCCGGCACAGGCCACTGTGCTGCCCGGGGCTGCCGCGCCGGGGGCTGGCTCTGGAGGGGGGAGGACAAAGGGATGTAAAGATGCACAAGGGCAAAGTGGGGGGAGTGCAGCCGCCATGTCGGCTGATACAGACACAGGTACGGCGCTTTGGGGACCTGCTGCTTTCCCAGATCAGAGAGCCCTCCCCCCGCGCGCCCGCAACAGCAGCTTTCCCGGCCGGCTTTCCCCAGCCCTCCTCCTCCCTGAAGGCTCTGGCTGCCGGCGGGGGCGGCGAACACCCGCTGCCCGCCCTGCTGCCCGCCCGGCTGCCAACCCCCGCCGCGGCCGGGTTTGCGCAGGGACCGTGTCGCCGCGACTCCGTCCGCCGCTGCCGGGCCCCGGCCCCGCGTCCCCCGCGCCCGGGACTCGACCCCGCCTGCCCAGGCCGGCCGTGCCCGCCCTCCTACAGCGCGGCAGGTTTATCATTAACTCCCCGCAGGCAGCAGCAGAGCGGCCGCGGCCGGGCACAGCTCCCCGGCGCCAGCCCCGGCCTCCTCCGCAGGTAAGACCCGGGGGTTTCGGGGCGCGGAGGTGATGTCGGAGCAGCGTGGGGAGGAGGGGGTGGTGGTGACACGGTTGTGGGAGCTGCGGGCTTGGAGCCGGCCCTGCGGCATCCCCTATTTGGGGGTAACCCTCCCAAAGCAGCTGCATGTTCTTGGGAATGCCGGTACATGGACCAGTGACACCCCGGTGCATGCAGACCCCCAAGCTGCAGGACATCTCCCAGGTCAGGGCTGTCCACCTGCCTTCCCTGCAGCCCTTACTCTGACCAAGGATTTTGCTGTCACCCCCAGGCAGAGGATTCTGGGCTGATCCAACAGTCCCTGATGGGCATTCTGCCTGAACCCCTTCTGAGGCATCCAAAGGGGCACAGAAAACTGTCTCCTACTCCCCATGTTCCATAGCAGCCAATGGCACACCACAGGCAGGGGCAGCAGCCAAATCTGCAGAGGGCAAGGATGACAGCTGGCAGGGTAACGTATCCCGCAAGGCAGGCGGAGGTTCTGTAGCTTCTCACATGGGTTTGTTTGCTGTGCCAAACCCAACTGTCCCCCAGCACAACGGTAGGCATGTGTCAGAAGGGACTCCCTGCCCTGTGCTCACAACTGCGTCACCTGCTTTTCATCTGTACCCTTTCCCAGCAAAGTCTTAGGCTATCCTGCCAGTCCCTCTCCCTGCTCCCACCACAGGTGCCCATGACTGCAGCCTCTGAAGTGGGCACTTGGTGTGTTGCAGCTCGGCTGACAGATTTGGAGATTGGCTCTGGCTGGGCAGGCAGCAGAGGATGGAGGCAGAGCTGCCTTCCCTGCTTGTGTCATCTCAATTTTATCTTGCCAAGCTACCTCCTCCGCAGCCTTCACAGGCAGGCAGCCTGGCAGCATCCCTCCTGACTGGATGTCTCCCCCTAGCAGCATCGCTCCCACAGGCTGGGGTCTGGATACAGCTGAGCTGTGCACTGGGCTGGTGTGGGCTGCGCTTGCTTTCTCAAGGCCTCCTGCACAGGACTGAGCACTATCTATGATGCTTTGGGAGCTGCTCCATCCTCTTCGGCATCTGTTAGAGGAGAGGGTGTTCCCTGAGAAGGAAATGACAAGAATCAGCTCTGATTTTTCATGTTTTTCTCAGGCAGAGAGGACTGGGAAGCAGGCTGTACTGGGCAGGCACAGACATTATGCACCAGTGGCTGCCAGTATCTCTGGCAGAGGCATGCACAGCTTCACCCACTTCCCTCCCCCCATTCCCATCACTTTGAAATCATCTCCCTCTGCCACAGAAACATCTCTTGTTCACGCGCTGCAAAAACACTCTTTGTACTTTGAATAGGACTCTTGAAGGCGAGGCAATGTGCCAGGCACCGGCAGCCAAGGCAGGGAGGGAACAGCTGGCCCTGGCAGTGAGGAGCGGAGGGGCAAATTCCACTTTGCTTTCGGGCACCAGCCCCTCTGCGCAGTCCCAGTGGTGGGCAAGTGCTGCCAGGGCCCTGCCTGCAGGTGAGGCCTCCCTTCTCTTCACACAGTCTTTGGCATTTGGGCACACATGTGTGTGGCCAGTCCCTGCCTGCCACATATGGGTGCCTGCCCACTCCTGGCTTGTGGCACTTGATGGTTTTGTGGCTTTGGAGTGTCACCCACGCCTTGCTTGTAAACACAGATGGCTTGAGAGTCCCCGGGGATGTGCTATGGGCTGTTCCCACTCCAGAGAAGAGAGCACAAGCACTGAACTGGATAGGGTACTGGAGCATCAGTCCCAGGGTGCTGGTCCCCCTTGCTGCAGCCTGTCCCTAAAACCCCTGCCACCCCCTGCAGAGCATCCTAACAAGATGGCAAGCACCCACGGGGCAGAGCCCGATGCCGAGGATGCAGCTGAGCCTGAACAGGCCATTTACGAGGAGGTGATGCCCTGTGACAGGATGGAGCTGAGCCAGAGGCTAGCTGTGGAAGAGCTCATCACCACTGAGGCCAGCTACGTGCACAACATCCAGCTCTGTGTGTCAGACATCCGGGCACACCTCCAGAAGAAGAAGGTGAGAGGGGGTACAACTCCTGCCCAGGGGCTGGGGATGTAGACTGAATCTGTCAAGAGCTGTGAGATGCCCAAATCACTGCGAGAAGGTCACCACATGCTCACCTTCCACCTTCCTGGGCTCCCTTCAATTAGCCAAGGTCTTGAGATTGATGGACATTGGGTCTGACTCAGTACAGCTTTAACCCTGCAACTATTATATGAAAATGCCTCATTGCCCTGCTCGGGAGCACAGCCAGGTGTCAGTATCCTCAAAGCCTCCTGAAACAGAGCATTGCTCCAGCTCCTCAGGTGTCACATGGGGCAGCTGGAAGGACAAAAGTGCTTAAGAGGGCATGAGAGCTTCCAGAACAGATGGTCTACCTCTGTCTGATGGCTTACCATGGGGCATCTTTATTCCCTTCAGCTGCCTGATCTTGACCTGGAAGGACTCTTCTCTAACACCGACGACATTCTTCATGTCTCCAGACGGTTCCTGAAGGGTCTGGAGGCCACAGCCACACAGGAACATGAGCAGCTGCTCTGCATCAGTAAGTGGTGCAGTGACAAGAGCTGACCCACACCTACCCATGCCTTTGCTGGTACTGCCAGTGCCATTGTCTGGCACTGTGCTGGGTGCAGCCCAGCCCACCTGCTCTGACACCTCCTGTACCTTCCTCAGCTCCAGAAAGCACTGCTGCCTGTACACTGCTGTCCACAGGCAGCCAGCCACCCACCCACACCCCACAGAGGGTGCCCAGCCTGCAGAAAGCATGTGGAGAAGCTTCAGACTCAGCTTAGCAGAGATGCCCAGGGGTGCAGGGCACTGTACATTTAGCTGGCACTGCTCTGCCAGCTTCACCCTTTAACAGGCTGGGGAGAAATCTCTGCCTTTCTCTGAGGCCATAGGAAAGGACCATCCTTTCCAGCCTTGCTCTCCTTCCACAGGCACCCTGTTCCAGGAGTTCAAGGAGGAGATGGAGACTGTCTACAAGATTTACTGTGCCAGCTACGATCATGCTCTCCTGCTAGTGGAGAGCTACCGCAAGGACCCCAGGCTGAAGGAAGAGATCTTGGAGACGCTGAATACAACAGTGTAGGTACCTGCTACTGAGGCCACCACCACCCTTCTCCCTCTTTTACCTACTGGCCTTTCCTTTCTCCTCTCTGGACAAGTCCCCTACACAGGTATGTGCCACCAGGCTGAGTGCAATACCATGGGCATAACCTTTGTAGCATTGCCTGGTGTAGTCCCTGGCAGCCTGTCTTGCATCCTTGGGATCACTTGCCAAAGGGGCACTACAGGTGGGTGATCTTTTATGGTGGCCCCCAAAGAAAGGATATTGTAGCACTTACAGTTCCTGCTGGCTCCACATCCCAAGAGGCTGTGGCCACAGAAGGCACATGCTCCCCAGCTTGACCAGGGTAACAAGCTGGTCCTGGAGGACCTGCCAAACCTCTCCTATCAGAGGGGGTCACAAACACTGGGAGTCAGGAGAAGCAGGAGTGGCAGCAGAGAAGCTGCTGGAATTTGCTGCTGTTTCAGGCCACAGAAAATGCAACTCCCAAATCAGCGATGTCTTGTGTGAAGGTAGAAGGGGAGTCCTGCCTTCAGCCTGCCTGCACTTTGCCCACACCCTCCTTCCCCAGTGCCCCCAGAGCAGGCTCTGATCACATACCTCACAGCTAGACAAGTGCAGCACTGTTCAGGCACCTGCCCAGGACTGGCACTGCTTTCAGGGCTGCCAGGGACAGTGTCCTTCTGCCAGCACTCCCTGGGGGTGGGCACAGCTGGGGGTGTGGGCACAGCTTGGGGGGAACATGGGTTCACAACCAGAAGCCTTTTCCAGCACAGCTCCCCTGCAGCTTTGGAGAGTCTGCTCTCTCCCCGAAGTGCTCTTGGAGAATCCAGGAGGAGCAGCAGGACAGATGGGCAGCCCCCACCGCCCCCCTCAGCAACCTCGAGTGATTCCCTCTCTGTCAGACCTCACACAGGTGCTTCAGACCTCAGCTTCTTCCTGGTGATGCCAGTACAGAGGGTCACCAAATACCCACTGTTGCTGGGGAAGATCCTGGAGAACACTCCCACCAGTTCCAGCGCATACTCAGCCCTGCAGGCAGCTGCCCGTGCCATGGCCCAGGTCAACACCAACATCAATGAGTACAAACGGCGCAGAGAAGTAGGTGAGGGGCAGGGGGTACAGCATCTGGGGAGCCCCAGCCCAACCCCAGTCCTGTTCCCACTTAAATCAGCTCAAAGATCTCCTGCCCTCCACCTATCCTGTCTGCTGGAGCTGCAGATTCATGTTTGTGACTCCTGGCACTATCTGGTCCTGCAAATGCCACTCTGGGCAAGACCTGAAGGTTTTGGGATCAGGGTGGCATGGGAGGGGGGAGACATGTTGAGCATTAAACCAGTCTGTTGGCATTCCTGGAGTTGGGAATGGGGAGGAACAGTCCTGCCCTTAGGATAGGAGAAATCAACCTCCCTACAAACAGGAGCTCACTTTTCTGTTTCCATAGTACTTTCCCCTAGGCTGCCCTTCTTTGATGTGGCTTGTGCTTATCCTGTTGATCACAACCCGTCAGCTCCAGGGCCTGGGTGCTGCTCACCCACATTGGCTGCTCCAGCTGCTGAAGATGCTGCCCTGAAGTTTCCTCTTCTGATCTTTTTGGCTTTTTTCCTTCCACCTTGTGTGCCTCCACCTGTGGCAGCAACCAAATACAGCAAGGCAGAGCAGCTGACTTTGCGGGAGCGCCTGGCGCGCCTCAACACGCACTCCATCGCCAAGAAAACCACGCGTCTGAGTCGGCTCCTCATGCACGAGGCTGGCATCGTGGCCAAGGTGGGCAGCCCACACTCCCCTACCTCAACTCAGATCGTTTCTGGGACTTTCCACTGCCTCCTGAGACACTTCACCAGCAGAGCGGTGAGAGCAGAACTGAGGTGGCACGGCCAATGCTGACACCCAGTGGCTTGTGCTGTCAGAGGAGCCCTAGTCCTGTTTTCAAGCAGTCTAAGGGTGCCTCCCAGTCATCAACGACAAGGACCAGCAGTGTAGGAGGGATACAGGTACATACCTTGCTCCCTGACTCAGACCACTACATGGAGGTGCTTTGGCCCCTGAAGGTCCCACAGGATCCTCAGGCATCCCAGCAAAAGTAAAAGCATCCTGGTGTTCCCTGCACCACAACCACACCAAAAAGCCTTAGATCTTGGCCTTTTTCAAATTCCTGGAGCCTCTCGGGATCTCCCCCGCCTGTCTCCAGCACTGGGAACTTGAGGCAGATACCTGGCTGCTACCCAGCAAGGGCCATCAGACCTGCCAGAGTCATTGCCTGGCCTGCCTGTGCTGGGGATAAGTTGCCTCTTGCCTTGCAGACAGAGGACAGGGAGTATGATGACCTGGAGGAGAAGTTCCAGTGTGTGGTGTCCAGCGTGGCTGCACTGAAGGAGAACGTGGCATCCTACCTGGGCCATTTAGAGGTAAAGCCCTAATAATTTTCAGAATTGGTCCCATCCAGTCCTCAGGACTGGTTTCTTGGAGTTGTAAAATACCCTCAAGCCCTACAGAATCCAGTGTCATTTGGGGATGTTCAGTGACTTGCCTCTCTCAGCTAAAGAGGTTGTGCTTGAGGCTTGCACAAATGGTGCCATTTGATGCTAATTGGTCCCTAAAGTGATCATCATTTCAGGGCATTAAATAGCTGAGAAGACTAAGTGCTGTCTTCTGCTGGGAATTGTGGCACAATAGGTTCAAGGCAGAAATGTTCCCAAATTAGGGAAACAACAAGCTTCCCTTCTCAGGGAACCCAGCTGAGTAGCAGTTCATGGAAGTCCCTTGGGGCATTCAAGCAAAGTGAAAGTATGAGCAATAGCAAAACCAGAAAACTCCAGACACTGGCAGTTTCCTCTTGTGCATCTGTCTGTACCAGTGGCTCCACCACAATGTAGGTTCATGCAACATTGTCAAAGCCACCTGTGCTTGTGCAAGAGCCCCTGCACGGCTGAGGAACAACACAGATTCACAGATATTAGGGGTTGGAAGGGACCTAGAAGATAATCTAGTCACAGAAGTCTCAGAGCTGCCACCTTTTGCTTAAAGGGTCAATTCCTTTCCCCTTTCTTATTTCCATTTCCAGTCTCTCTTGTGGCAAGGAAGACTACAAAGAAATGGTTTCCTAAACATGACCATAGGCAAAAAGACAAGATTTAGTACAGAAATCAGGGCACTCAGAGACACCCATGGCTGCTGTGGTTGATGATGATCAGACAGAATCTGCTTCAGGACTGACTGCAGGAACAGTGCTCCGAGGGGCAGCAAAGCCAAGCCCAGGAGGAGCAGGAGGCCAGGCTTCCCACAGCACCAGCAGCAGGCTGGGGCTCTGGGAGCTGTACTCCCTGCTTTAGGTCTAGAGACTGTAGATCAAAACCTGCCTCCAGGAAGAAAGGAGCATGCTGTCCACAGAGTTAACATTAAAGCAAAGACTCTCAAAGGAGGGGAGGGTCTGCACCCAAACCATCCCTAGCTGCTTTTCTTTCCCACCAGACTCATTCTCTATGGGGAGACGGGAATATTTTGTACACAAATACAAAAAAACTCCATGGAGCTACTGGAACACCAAACCCAAGTATAAAAACACCAGGCAACATCAAGCTGGGGCAGGCTGCCTGGGGCCACTGGGCAGCTATGGCCACCTTACTGGAATAGAAGTGCTTTGCAAGCCAGAGCACGACCCCTGCTCAAGGGAAAGGTTTGTTAATACCTACTTGAGCTCCCTGGCTTGCAGACAAGAGTAGCCCTGAGCATCAGTCCCACCAAGTTGTTAGCACAGAGCACCCAGACTGGGAGACTGACAAGTCTTTGGGAACAGAGGGATAGGCTACAGATGGGTTAGGTAGTGTTGGGCAGCTTCTGCAAGTCAGGTCTGATGCTTTTGTCCCTTTCAGGCATTCCTGCTACCCACCCCACACAAGCACGAGCTGCAGATCGACGAGGGGCCTGCCCAGCAGTACCGGCGCTTCGCAGGGCACCTCCACTGCACCGTCTTCCCAGAGTTTGTGAGTGCTCCTTCCCCGAGTGTCTGCTTCGGGGGTCACAGCCAAGCATTTCTCACATACCTTCTGCCAGGGTACAGCAGGGGCTGACTCCAGGGGAGTGCAGCTGAGAGGGACCCCAGAGCAGGCAGTGTACTCACCAACAGGCACAGCTCTGTGAACACAAATGGGCAGGTGACAGGGTACCTCAGCAGTCCCAGACATATGAGGTAAAGAGTGAGCTCCAGGGTTCACCCTCACCCAGGAAACACAAAGACAGGGCCAGAGTCATGTTACAACACAGCTCTACAGTCCACCCAGACTGGAGCCAAACTGAGTGGGTCCATCTAGCAGCTGAGCCACCTACAGCAAAGGCCCAAAATCCACCCAGGAGACAGCAGCAGAAAGCTGCTTTAGTAGCAGCTGAATGGCCTTAAATGGCTGTGGGAAGGGTTGGGGTGAAGGACCCAGGTGAAACTGGTCTGAGCCATTAAAGACTATTTGTGACTTCAGGGCCCTGATGTTCATGACCAGCCTTGCAGGCAGGGCTGCAGCAGAGCACAGGATGGCGGGAAACCAGGCACTCTGTTCATTTGACTCACAAGCTGTTTGCCACCAAACCTCAGTCCAACCTACACACAACTTGTGTGCATCCGTACTTGCCTTTGGGAGCCTGAGACCCCTCAATTTCTGTCCTTCCACAAGCCCTGCTTGCTTCTCCTGAACCCCACAGCTGGCTGCCAGCATCCCCAGGGAGTGCCAGCAATTGAAGGGAGGGCAGCTGTGTGGGATAACCACACAGACCCTGGGCTGAGGGCCTCCATCAAACTAGGACATTATGACCTGCATGGGAAGCACTCCTCTTGGCCAATGGCACCATGAGGGTCCTACCCAATCATTTGCTTGGAGCACATGGTTTGAATGGTAGCATTCACAACTGATCTCTAGCAAGAAAGTGCTTTGGTTGGCATCCTATGTGCCTTCAGGAAAGGATGCCTCAGATGCTCTCCACTCCACAGAAGCCCCTCAAGTCCAAGCCTCTTCTCCTGTGTCAGACAGCTGGGCCTATGGGGGGGGATGTCATGTGGAGATTTGGGTTCTCTTGCCCCACAGAAGCAACGGCTGGACAGGCTGGTCTGCCAGCCCCTCTGCAGCCTCTCAGACATGCTGGTGGGGCCACAGCAGCTGGTCAAGAAGCGCCTGGACAAGCTGCTGGACTATGAGGAGATCCAGGAGCGGAAGAGTGAGATGGGCAGTGTGACATATGATGAGGAGGCAGCCATGAACACCTACCTTGCCATCAATGCCCTGCTTGTGGCCGAGCTCCCGCGGTTCAACCAGGTGGCTTTGCAGCTCCTGGGGCATATCCTGAGCTCCCTCAGTGCCCTGCAGCGGGACTTGGCTGCCCAGGTCCTCCACCAAGCAGAAAAGGAGCTGGAGCAGGTGAGAATAACCCCTTGGCATGTGTGCCCAAACCGGTGCATGTGCTGAGCCAGATCTGCCTTCAAGCTTGGCACATCCCTTGGATGTCAGGGCACTGAAGGTTTGCTGTAGCCCAAGCCTGTTGTTGCAGAGACACAGCTCCCCGTCTAGCACTTGTAAGTGATCTTTCCTCCCTTTTGGCTGGGGAAAGACAGATTGTCTCTTCTTCACTGCCAGGAACAGTCCTGATTTGAGGACACCACTGGTAATTTATTGATGTGCTGCCTGAGAGATCAGTGTTAACTCTGAGCTCCCAAGAGTTCTGTGCTGGGAAGGTAAGGAGGAGGACAGCTCCTGTCCTGAGGAACAAGCATCCCTCTAATCTCCATCCCCTGGGAGATTTTTCCCAGGGCTCCTCTCTGCACAGCACTCCCTGAGCCTGACGTTTACAAATGTGGTGGATCAGGCCATTCCAGTGCCTGGGGTAGAGGATGTCCCTGGACTGACACACGACCAAGATGAGAACAAGATGCAGCCACGTGGAGATATACTCTCAGGCACTACTCATACATACCTGGTCATGAGGGTGAAATCCCCTTGTTCCATCTGGGATGCTTATGCTGTAGACATCTATCCTGGAGCTACATCCTCCTGTGTCCCTTTTCAGTTAGGAGGGACAGACTATGGGCTTGGGGAAGGACATCAGGACCTAGAGACTGCTGCAGTGGGCTGGGTACAGATCAAGATCCCATGTGTGAGTGCCCTGCCCAGGGCAGGTAGCTCAAAGCTAGAAAGCAGCAGCTCTCCTTGCCAAAGGGAAGGTTGATCTTTGGTAACCAGGTCTGTTCTCTTGCTTTCTCACCTCCTTTCTTCCTGGTTCTTTTCTTTTGACTCTACCTATGGCTGTAGCCCCCCCCAGGGCCCTCTCTGATCTAAGATGACTCTCTTCACAGATGCCTCATGGCCATATGCCTCTGCCCAGTTTCTGGAAGATGGTGGAAGACACCTTGCAGCAGTCTGGTGCTCAACTCCGTACCTTCCGCCAGACGTTTGAGACAGTCACACCAAGTCCTGTGATACAGGTAGGAGCTGGGAAGGAATGTCTCAGGCCAGGTGGATGAAGAGGTAGAACTGTGGTTTCCCAGTGCAGAACATCTCCTTGGCAAGGAGGTGGGTTCAGAAAGTATTATGGGGGGTTTCCACAGCCACAGATTTTCCTGAAAGTTGGGAATAACCAGGGATGAAACAAGACTCAGCTCTTCTGGTTCTGGACACTCATTTCCAAACCATGAGATAGAGCAGGTGGTGCGAAGGAGTTTCTCCTCTAACCTCTCACTGGGATGTGATCTTGAAGAAAGGAGAGCACATTTGCATGGAGGGACTTGGTCTCCTGCCTGTCTCATCAAGTGCTCCTGTGTCTCTTGCTCCCCACCAGCCTCTGAACCCTGCTGAGGAGCGGAAGGTCCTTTCCCTTGTGAGCAAGCATGGCTCAGATAAACTTTACCAAGTGACAAGCAACATCAGTGGCAGCAAAGACTTGGACCTGACCTTGCAAAGGGGACAGATTGTAGCTCTGCTGCAAAGTGTGGACACTAAGGGGAACACAAGCAGATGGCTGGTGGATGCTGGAGGTACTGTGAGTGCTACGGGGAGTCTCTCCCCATCTTGGCACCAAGGTCAGAAACCAAACCTGAACCACTTCCTCATCTTGGATGAAACAGCAGGCCACTGTCTCCCAGGCCCGCCCATCCAGGGTTCACTCAGTCCAAACCCACCTCTGCTTTGCCAGTTGTACCTGTAGCCATTAGCTGTAAAGTTCAGGTTTCCCCATGAGGGAGCACTCATGGCTCATCATGGCTGGAAAAGGAGAATCCCATGAACACAGAAACACCTCAAAACCCCTTTTGATGGTTTTTGCTGCTGGATATCCCCTAGTGATGGACAAGTTTGAACAGGGCTGCTGTGCTTTGTCCGGCAACAGCCAAGTTGTCATTCCTCTCTCCTCCAATCAGTTCTACATGTGCCAGACAGCAGGGCCCCATGACCTGTGTGTGTGCATGTCCTCCAGGTCCCCGAGGGTTTGTGCCTGCTGGAAAACTCCAGCCCTATTGCCTGGTACAAAGCCAGCAGCCCGGAGTGCAGATGCCAGCCATGGACAGCAGCACAGAGAGAAGGCGACATTCGTATGCACTACCGGAAGCTCCCAGGCCCCAGGTGTCCACCTTCATCCCATCTTTCCAGGTGAGAGTGGGGGACACCCCCAGGGCCATTCCTAGCAGTACACTAGCTCTATCGAGCCCCCTGTGTTTAGCATGTGGGTGGGAAGGTGAACCTGCTTTTTCAGCACACACTTAGTCATACATGTACAGCCATGTGCCTAGCAGGAGAATGTCTCAGCCCCTGGCCAAGTGCCCCATGAGGTTGGTGTCTGACTTACTGGCACCTGGGATGGACAGACCAAGAGAACTGTGTTTGAAGGGATTCCTAGTGTCCCTCCATTGCTGGCAGTACTATGCTGTCACCTTGGAAATATGTTCCATCTCCCCTCTAGCTCCTGCCCTGCCACATATGTCCCTTCTCTCTTTGACTGTCTCATTCAGCAAGGGCTTCCTTCCTCCTTCCACCTTTTGCAGGTTGTTGCTGGCTTCTCCTTCACAGCCAGGAGTCCACAGGAGGTCACCCTCCAGGCAGGGCAGCCCGTGGTGGTGCTGGAGCCTCACGACAAGAAGGGGAGCAAGGAGTGGAGCCTGGTGGAGGTGAACGGCCAGAGGGGCTATGTGCCCTCCAGCTACCTGGTGACTGTCCCTGTGCAGGAGACCATGGGCTGGAGCTTGCCTGTATGAGCACAGCCAGCCCAGCACACAAGGGCACAGGCTTTGTTGGATGAGAGCTGTCTGCTTGGCACTCGAGGAGTCATCGTGAGAAATGCCGAAGGGGGGAGGTTTTGATGGCCCTGGGCTGGGAAAAGTGTTAGGAAGCAGTTGGCAGAATGCAGCCCCTGGGACGCTGGTGTGAGAGGCAGCAGGTGAGAGATTGTTTTGATGGGTAGGCAGGAGGGTGCCACGTCCCATATATGTTTGCACAAAGGAAAGCATGAGGGAGTGAGGGCAGGCGGCTGCAGTTTTCCAGGAATTTCTTGAAATCCATGTCAGTGACACGTGTCCCTAGGGGTGATGAAACAGCATGTTCCCCGTTAGATCATCACCAAGCTGCAACGGGTGTAGCACTGCAGAGGGGTTCTTCAGCCTGCAATGGAGCATCTGGGGCCCTTGGCTCTCCAGAGTCACTGGTTTGAGCATAGAGGCTGTGGTGGAGCAGCCCTGGAGACATGGTTATTTGCTGTGGTGTCATGCCTGCCGGGGTGCCTACCCTGGGGTGCCATCGTGGTCTCTTCGTCCTGCTGAAGGTCATGGCAACACCAGCCTGCATCTGGCTGCAGTGAGGGGAGGGTGCCGGGGGACCCCCCGCCATCGGAGACCTCCCCAGCCCTCCAGGCCACCGAGCATGGCTCCTGGCCTCAGTTTCCCCTCTACTGCACGGTGAGGCTGCTGCCACCGAGGGGCACTCGGAGCCCTGGTGATGAGGAGCACTCTGGACGTCTTCGATGCTATGTCGTGTGACCAAACGCTGACATTATAACGCATTGCGCTGCCTCTGTGCCCGAGCCGTGCTGCTGGTGTGTCGCCCCCGTGTGCCCCCCCGCACTCCCGGGCCGCGGAGCTGTGGCAGCCGGTGCGGTGGCAGCGCGGCCGCGAGGTGGCGGAGCCGCCGCGCTCGGAGCGCTGGTTTGGGGCGCTGGCAGGCTGCGGAGGTGCGGTGGAGTGTGTGTCCTTGGCTGCGTGGGGACAGACCGAGGCGGCGGGAGCCCGGCTGTGGCGGGGCAGCGGCTGAATCGCGGAACGTTTTAGGTTGGAGGAGACTTTAAGATTGTCGAGTCCATGCGTTAAAGGCGAACTGGGCACCGTGTCCGTCCCAGCCTGTTCTGCTCCGGGCTGGGCACGGAGAGCACCTGGGGCTCTGTCCCCTTAGCTGACCCACACGAATGTTTGACACGCACGTGCTCTTTAGAATCACGGGCTCCGTGGAAGAGGTCTGTGGGAGAACCCACCTGTGTCGGTCTGTCCCAGATCTAAGGCCTGGTCTTTGGGAAAAAGACAGCGCTGTCTCCTCCCCCAGCTGCCTGGGGCTCACAGCTCTGTGCCTCTTTCCAGGGCTTGCTGTGACCTGTGCTGTTAGGTGGTGCTGATGGAGTTCCAGGGAGGGAGCTGTGCCCACGACAGTGCTGACATGAAACCATAGAGGAATTCAGGAGCTGCTGGCTGTAGGCCTCAGGGACTGGCACCATGCTCCCTCCATGGGAGAGCTCAGCCCCTGCTGCACTGCCCAACCCTCTCACCCACTGCAGCAGCCTGGCATCATCCTGCCTGCCCTGGGCACTTGTTGCTTCCCGCATCAATGGTGCAGTGGCCTGGCTGGTGAGCACTGGTGGGCCAGCCTCTGCACCCTGCCCCGCAGTGCACTCGGACCAGCTGCCCACAGGCTCCCCACAGGATGCACTGTGGCAGCACGGTGGCTGAGTGTGGGTTCCCAGGGTGCTGCCCAGCAGCCATGGCAGTGGGCTGGGCAGGGGGAAGAAGTGGCTTTTCCTCACCCAAGCTGTCACCTTGTGGGGAAGGATGAGGTGGATGCCAGGCAGGGGGGAACAGGCCCCAGGCTGTTCACAGCTTTCACTGTGCAACCCACAGACAAGGCTCCAGGTGCCTGGTTTGGGGCAGAGCTGCGTGTGGGGCTCATCCTCCTTTGTACCTGCAGTCTCCTGAGGCTTTATCTGTGAGGAGGCTGGGGGCTTGTTAGAGGCACCCACGTTTCATTGAAAGTCCTGAGGAAATGCTCACTCTTACAAAACCTGTGAGGGGATAGCAGCACTAGAGCTGGGGACATTGCCTGGGGATGCTCCAGGTCTGGAGAAAGTCTGATGGGCTTCTCAGGATGGCAAAGTGGTCAGGCTGGGGGGGGGGGGGGGGGGGTGGCTGAGAGCCACTGCTCAGGGGCTGTGTTTCTGAAGTCTGCTGAGCCCTGGCCCCATAGCCACAGGCTCCACATCTCTATTTTGCTGCTGATGGTACCTCTGGATTTTTCCTTTCCTAATCAAATCACATAAAGTCAGATTTCCCTCCTGAGCTGCTTTCCTGCCAGCTCAGCGGGGTGCAGTTGCAATCAACCCCACACCAGTGCAGGCAATGGCAGGAGTCAGCAGCTCAGGCAGGTCCTTCTCCATTGCCTGTGGGTGCCTGGGACCCTTTGGAAGGTGAAAGGTGACATCAGGACAAGGAGTGCTGAGAAACTGCTGCTGCCTGTGCCCTGATCTGCCCACTACAAGGAAACCTGGCATGAGCAGGACTTGATAGGTAGCTTATAAAACCGGTTGGGCTTTCTCTGTTGCACTCACTAGGACTCTGGATTTCACGTGCTCTGAAACAACAGCTCCCTTTTCTTTCCCTCCAGTTACCACCTGTGCTGCCTGTGTGACAGTGCTGTTCACAGGGATCTCTGTGCCCTGCCTGCAGCTAGCACAGGAGGTGCAGGCTGTTGTGAAGTCCCCCACTGCCTCTGCCAAGTCCCTGCTCTACCCATGAAATGTCCATCTTCCAGTGTTTCCCAGGGCTGACAGGCATGAAGTGCAAGGTGGAAGCAGCCCATGCAACATCCCACCAGGCAATGTACCTGAGCCACACACTACTGCTCTGCAGGGTGTGGCAGTGCATGGAGGACATGCTGCTTGTGTCAGTCACCAGCAGATAATGCAGTTGTGTTCCAAGCTGGATGCAACCAGGACACCAAGAAGTTCCTTTATAAGGTGCTGAACCAGCCATCACCAGCACACTGCCCAGCAGCAGCAGCACTGGTGTCCTGCCAGTGTGGTTGGAATGATCTGGGGACATGCCCACTGGGAAGAAGGGAATTAGTGCAGCTCCCTCACTTTCTGGACCCAAAGGAATGAGATGAGTTCTGCAGTACCCACCAGTCCTGCTGCCACCCTCAATGGCCATGACCTTCCCCATGAGGTCTGTCCTCAGGACATGGCTTAGTACTGGCTGCAGGACACAGAGCATCAACATCCTTCACTTCTCCCATGATTTCACACAAAATTCTTGCACCTGCTGCTGTCCCAAGGCTGGAAGTGCCCCCTCAGAGTCACCCTCAGGTACAGGTCTCTTTCAGCCTAAGCACAAGTGGAAATAAAGGCCATAAGTGTGCCTTTAAATAGCCCAGCAAGGGCAGCTCTCCCAGAAGGAATGCTCTGGCTGGCCTGGTGGAACATGCTCGTGGCCAGGGGCACAGAGGGACAGCCTGGCAGGGACGGCTGCTCACCAGGAGGTCAGGTCAAGGTTAGGCATCACCCCAGCCAGGCGCCACTGTGCTGTGGCTTGGCATCGCGGGAGCTGGGCCATGCAAGAGGGAGAGAAATACATGCCAGACTGAGGTCTTGCCATGCCCAGGGCTGATCTGCAAGGTGGCACTGGGGTCAGTCAGGCACTGCTGTCTGGAATCTGCCCACCGACCTGCAAGGGCCTTGGCACCAGCACAGCCTGGCTGCCAGAGCAGCCTGACGGGTGGCTCAGATTGTGCAGGAGCGGCTGCTGCACTTCTGTCCAGGCTGATTCATATCCTGGACGTGCAGGCATTTGGATAGTGTCCACCCGTGGCGTGTGACAGCATACAGACATGTCCCTGGGGTGCAGGGCGCCAGCGCAGATGCATGCTGGAGAGCAGGATGATGGCAGCTCAGACTAGTGTCCCCTGCTCTGTGGGGTATGCCAATCCCTGGGTACACAGCAATGGCTGCAGCCAGGGTGGGGAGCTGCAAAACACATCTCCAGATGGAGACACCTGGAGTGCAGGGAGTGCACTCTGCATGCCCAGTGTCAATGTGCCTGCTGGCTCTGCTGGGGCACCTGGGTGGCAGGGATGCATGAGGGGAGAGCAACTGCCAGGGAAGCCCCTGGCCCAGGCTCCCAAACCCAGACCCATCCCCTCACTATGGGGTGCCAGAAGAGAAGCAGGGGTGCAGCAGGGATGCAGTGGTCAGGGAAGGGAGGGAACCCAGCAGGAGCAGGGCAGCTGCCCTGGTCTGAAGGGCACAGCCAGCCTGAGCAGAGCTGTGCTTGCAGGCATGGTGCTCCCATTTCCCACCACTGCCAGACTGAGCTGGCTCTGAGCAGAGCCAGCCTGTGGCTGCACTGCTCCCAGGCACCCACCTGCTTGTGGGAGTTGGGTGTCCCAGAGCATCAGCCCCGGTCCCCAGCATCTCATGCCAGCCCTGCTCATTCTGCCAGCCGTGATGAGCATGATGCTGCATGGCCTGAGGAGGGGCTGCCCTGGGGCTGCAGACAGGAGCAGAGGTGTGAGCAGCTCTGCTCACTCCAGGCTTGAACAGCCAGCACCTGAATTATCTAATAAAGTGTGAAATTGGTTTCATGCTCTGCTACCTTTGCTGAGATGGACCGTCATTATATCCCCCCCCCTTCCCAGCCTGCAGCCGGCTGCTGCCAATGTCCCAGTTGCTGCCACGTTGCCAGATGAGCCCCTGGCTGGAGCTGTGCCTGGCACAGGCCCACAGGCCCACTGTGCTGGGGGCTGCCAGGTGGTACCTGCCATCCTGGGGATGAGCAGCCCTCCCCTATTCAGCTCTTCCATTGCATCCACCCCATGTGAAAGCACAGGCTGCTGTGGGTGCATCACCATGGATGGAGGTAAATCTCTGCTATGGGGCTGCAGAATCTTCTCCTTCCCCCCATCAGATGCCCTGAGCATGCAAAGGGCAGCTCCGGTCCAATCCCTGCCCTGGGGCTGTGTCACTGCTGAAGCCCTGCCCTTTTCCAGGAAAAGCTGGTGGGCAGCATGCCCATCAGATAGAGCCCACAAGGGCTCCCTCCAGCTGCACCAGGAATGCCAGAAGCCACCTCAGACCCTCTCTTGAACAGTGGAGGGCTCCCACCTTGACAGGGACACCCTCACTGGTGGGTGACTAATAGCTCCTGCACCATTCGGATGTTCACAGAAACCATTCTCCAGCCTTAATAACAATAATTAATCATCCTACTCTGGTCAGGGGCTGTGGAAAGCTTTCCAGGGCTGGGGAGCTAGCAGGGCTTTCGGAGGGACTGGTGCCAGTGGAGGGGCTGCCCTCAAAGGGACACAGAGGTCTCTGCTGTGGTGGTAGCTTTCCTTGCCCACTGCCTGCCAGGAGGAAAATCCATGCCCAGGTACACCCTGCAAGGGGCAGTGCTAGTTCCTGGATGCTGGCACCATGCCAGTATGCCTGGGTCCATGCAAACTGTGATTTTGGAGAGAACTGGGTCCAGCTGGGAGCCCAGGTTATGCAGGAGGTATGACGTGCTCCCTGCTGCAAAGGGTCCCGGAGATCCCCGTGCTAAAAGTCTGGACACAAGCTGCTGAGTGGGGCCTGAGAAAAGGAGCTGCATCTGGGATTTCTTCAAGGATCAAGATACTTTGCCCCAGGGAAACGGTGCCACATTCTTCCAACCACTGATAAAGTTAAACCCTTGATCTTAAAGATCTAGCTCACAAGGCAAGGCTGGATAGGCCAACACTGAACACTGCCCACGTGGTGACACCCAGTCAGAGGGGACCCACTGCCCTCTTGCCTGTGGCTCAGCCCTGCTGTTGGAGCTCATCCCCACAGTCAGACCCCACCATCCCTGGGCCTCATCCAGACCCCCGCAGAGGGGATGGAGCAGGAGCACCCCCAGGCAAGGACCTGAGGCCAGGTGGGCAGGTGGCATTCAGCTGGGGAGGGGAGCGTCCTGCTAGGATCTGCTTTTTCTTTGGTGTAACCTTGTAATCTGTGCCCCCTCACTGTCTGCCCTGGCCATGGCTTGGCCCAGTGCCACTGGCTGGGGGGAGGCTTCATGCCACTGGGAAGCTAGCCTGGTTCTGACGTTACATGAGTCAGCTGGAGCGACCCACTATGCTACCCACCACGAATAGCTTGGCCAGTATGCCAGCCCCTGCCCTATGTGTTGCTGCCCCATCATGACCCAGGGGGTCCTTAGGGAAAGACCCCCAAGCTGGTGGACCCAGAGTGATGCACCTTGGGGCTCCCTTGCCCTCCTGGCATGAGGGGCTTTATCTACCTGGTAGCAAAAGGCAGATTGCTGTGGGCTGCTGTCCTGTCTCCAAGGTCACTCTGCTGGCTGGAGAGCACTCTGGGGCTTTGCAAGGGCCACAGGAGTTAAGTAATGAGCACGGTGAGGAGGAAGTGGAAGGCCACCCTCCTGCTTAATCACCAGCTCCTGTGACAGTTGCCCTTTCCCACTGCCCAGCCTGGCAAAGTGGACAGACAGCCCTGATCACAACTCTCCTCCTGCATCCTCAGGGTGGCTGCACCCAGTTGTTGCAGCAGTACTTGAGCCTGCAAAGGCTTCACAAATACAAGTCTGCAAAGACATTCCAAATACATCCCTTGGCCCATCTTTGAGGTGCTGGTGCTCCCCAGGATGCAAAGGTAGCCCTGCCTTGAGCCATTTTGGGCACAGAGCCTCAGGAGCCCAGCTCTGCTCCCCTCTGTGAGCAGATAGCCTCCCCTGCCCAGATGGGCTCACTTCCCCAGGGAGAAGCTGTGTGTGATGTGCCACCAGGCACTGCCATTATCCCTGCCTATGGCCAGAGCTGGCACAGCTGGTCCTGATCTTGAGCCAGGGGATTCCTCCCCAGCCTGAGCTCTGTGGGTGCAGCTGCCCCACCCTGCAGCTCCAAGCCTGGGTTTCCCTCCTTATACAGGGAGGGCTAACAGGGGTGTGGAGTCCTAGGCAGTCTGGCTCTGTGGTCTGCAGGCACCCGACTTTGTCTCCTCAGCCAGGTCCCAGTTCAGCTGGCTGCTCGCTGGAGGTGTGGCATGGACTGGGGCACTGGGGAGACCCAGAAGGCAGATTTTTGCTGGAGCAATTGCAGGTGGGGAGTCAGTACAGTTGGGAGGTGAGGATGAAGAAGTTCAGGTGAGCAGTGAAGGGAAATGTCCCTGCCCGCAGGCAGCAAGAGGACAGAGGGGGCATCCTGCCTCCTGCAGACAAGGGACTCTGGCAGGGATGCCAGCTGATGTGGCACAGCGGGGAAAGCACACACCTCTTTCACCACAGGTCCTTTCAAATGGGCCACCAATTCGTCACCAAGAGCCATTTCAAAGGCCTCTCCTCACGTCAGGCGTGGGAGGCAGAAGAGCTGCCTAATTCCCACCTCTTCTCCCCACTGCCCGGAGCCATCCCATCTGGTAGGGAAAAGCAGGCGCTGGGAGCAGCCTGGCGCTCTAACCCAGCAGCATTCCCAAGCCCTGCTTCATTAGCATTCCTCCTCTCCCAGCCTGCGCAGCCTGCTCCCAATACCCCGAAGGTTCATTGAATTACTTCCCCCAGAACTGCCGCAGCCTGGGGGACCTAAGCACCCGCACACACCGCTGCAGCTCCGCACCAGCTCAGCCCTGCCCCGCAGCCCTGCCCCGCGAGATGAGTCAACTGCGGCGGTGGGGGGGGAAACCGACCTGGCGAGGGCAAATCCGGGTTGGCGAAGGTGCAAATCGCCCCATTGCAAAGACTCGCAGAACAAAGGGAACGGAGTCAAAGTGTCAATCAGAAGCCTCAAGGAGTGTGTGAGCCCCCCCGTAAGAGCTGCAAATGTTCAGCAGACTATGCAGGGCTGGGAAACTGCTGCTGCTTGTGCCATCACTGTGCCCACTGTTGGGTGGCAGTCCATCAAGCTGTCAATTCGAGGCTGTTGCTGCATCTCTACCTGAAAGAAGTGATTTGTGGGTCTAAAATTTGCCTTCTTTGGGCTGCACCCGACTATAGCTACAAGCTGTAGACACGAATCCAGCCCGTGTGCCCAGCCCACATCCTGGCTGGGATTTACCTAAAACAGCCCCAAGGAGGAACGGGTGGGCGGGGATGGGGGGGAAGGAGAGGGAGAAAGGCTGCCTGGTGTTTGTTTTTACTAATGAAGCCCCATAATCAAATCATTTCAATTTTAATTGTAAAGCCAGCAGGCAGATTTCTGTCTCCAGATGGGACGTGATAGGAATAGTTGAAGGCTGGGCACGTTCTGCTGCTCACCTTAATACTTGGAGAAAGGCTGATTGGAGCAGCTTTGGGGAGGCTTCCACCCTGCTTTGGAGGAGTCTGGTCCCCAAGGTGTGCAGGGACCATTCAAGCCTTCTTAGCATCATTTAACTAACTAACTAAATTAAAAAAAAAAGAAGAAAAAAAAAAAAAGAAAAAAAAAAGAAAAAAAAAAGGACAAAGAAGAAAAAAAACCCAGGGAAAGAGGGGTTCCTGCACCTTGAGCCATTCCTAAGTGCAAGCAGAGGCACATGCAACCACAGTGCCAGCACAGCTTGGGGCTATGATACTGAATTGCAGCAGTGAGGTGTTCTATGGAGCACCAGGCCAGTGAGCCAGTATCCCACTGTGCCAGCCCAGCACCTTGTCTGGTTCAAACCCTCTGTGTGTGCAGGCAAAGAGCACCAGAGCCCTTGGGGTTGGACAGGGGTTGACAGCTTTCCTAAGCCATTTGTAGGCAGTATGGGACTTGGGCTGGGGTCAGCTCCAAAGACTCTTCTGCTTCTTTAACCCAGGAAAGCTAACCCTGTGGAGGATGTGCTGCTGCCATACGTGGATCTGAGCAGGCAAGGCAGGAGATGTTTCTCCTGCTTTCATCTCCCAGCTCTGTCAGGATATGTGAAATCTATTTGTGGCTTCCACTTACTATTTCATTTTTTTGGTTCCTGGACGTTGGGAAACAAGAAAAATAATGAAACTGGGTCATTTTCTATTTATTTGGAAGAGCTGAGATGTTATCCCTCCAGCTGCAGAGAGCTCTGCTTATGTCTCGCTGGGGCTTGATGAGCTTGGAAGCAAGTGATTGAGGAAAGGAGAAATCTTCTCCTCACCAATGAAAACTCATGTTTTTGACCAGCTTCTTGTTTAGGCCGGGGGGGAACTGGGTGCAGTGAGACTGGTATTGCACTCCCAGTCTAAACCAGCTAACTCAGGCTAAACTCATCTGTTTGTTTCTTGTGATGGAGAAATGCAGACACGGGGGCTGGGTTTCTCTGGTACTGATTAACTCCCCCAGGCTGGGGCCATTCCCTGCTGCCTGCTTGGCCTCCACAATCACCCAGGAGCAATGGGTGGGCTAACAGATTCCACCTAGAGGTGTCAGGGGAAGGAGAAGGTTTCTTCTCCCCCCCCCCAGCAGAAAGGTTTATTTATACCAGAAGAGGACGAGGTCAGAGGGCTGGGATGGTACAGTGCAATCCAGGCAGCTCAAATACCTAGCGCTCTTGTTAGGGTAGTTGCCACAGCCATAACGGGGCAGAGCCCATCTCTTATCAGAGATGTCTGCTTCTGCTTTCACCTCCCTGAGCTGCTGCCTGTCCTGTGCTCACAGTCCTGCTCCCAGTGCCGACAGCATTTCTGGAATCCCCTGGATAGGATCCAGGACAGAGGATGCTGAGTGCTGAGCAGCCACCAGCATCCCTCCAGCCTGGACTCTTCGCTCTTATCTGCTCTGCCTTTTCATGCCTGAGTCATCAGAGACAAGAGCACCAAATCAGAAATAAAGTCATTAACTCACTAAGCAAATGCAGATTAAAATCCTCACTTTATTTTTTTGAAACTGAAGCCCTGGCTCCTTGGGGCTTTAAATGGCGTCTTCTGTCCTCCAGCCTTCCCGTGACCAGGTCTGTTCAAGACCCGTGCACATCCTGGGGATTAGGAGAGGAGGGAGACATGGGCACCCACCCTGCATGACTTGGTTTGGCTTGGCCCATAGCAGCCCATGCTCTTGCCATTAATATGTCTCCAGCTGGGACTAGGGCACTCCCTTGCTGATGGGCTCCAGCAGCACTCTCAGCTCAGTCTCACCTGTGCTGGGCACATCCCGTGGCAGCAATATGTCCCTCTCCGCCCCTTGTGACACCCAGCCCTGCTGCCAGCACAGCACCCTCTGCCCAGAGTTGGGCACATCCCTGGCAGCTCATGCCTCCCACGTGGCTGCAGCTCATGCATCCCTATCCCAGCCGATCCACACAGATCTGTCATTTTGCGCTTCTTCATTTTCCCCTTTTTTTTTTTTTTTTCATTTCACCATGTACAAATGGGAATTAAATTGAGGCCACTAAACTCATTGGCGCTCGCAGCCACAATGGGACTGCAGGCAGTGTTTCACCACCAGCTCTTCACAGCAGCTGCCTGTCTCTGGCTGGAGAACCTCAGTGTGCCTGCTCCTGCTGTGGGTGCCTGGCATGCCACTGCCTGCTCCCTGCCAGGGCCTCGTGCTGGCAGCCTGTGAGGGAAAGCAGGGCTGGGGTTAAACCCAACCAGGCCAAAACACACACGAGCAATTTCTTCCTTGTGTTAGTGTGTGATGGGCCAAAAGGCACCACCCAGCTACTGCTTGGGGTCCCCTGGCTACTCCTGGCCCAAAGCCCTATTGCACTGGATTTACACAGGGAGCTCATTGCCCTTTGGCATGGAGGCCAGTTCTCCCATTGGAACTGTGCAGTGTGGTGCTGGAGATGAGCTGGGCAGCCATCTCCACAGTGTGGCTCAGGCTTGGGAGATGAGGTACTGTCATGAGGAGATGAGGAGGGGCCAAGGAGGCAGCCATGGGGCACCTGTAAGCAGTGCAGGGGCCAAGGTGCTGGTGGGCACAGTGGGGGCTACTGCTGCAGTGTGAGCACCCAGCTGGAACTGCATGACCTACTGCACTTGGGCAGCAAGGAAACACCGTGGGGGACTGAAGCCCCAGTGCATGCAGAACCTTGAGCAAGAAGCAGCCCCCAGTTACTGTCCCCACAGGCCACTTATATTTAGCAAACAGGAGGAGGAATCCTGACCACATGATGAACAACCTGATGGAAGCCCCACTCCCCTACTGTCCAGGGAAAAAGTCCCTGAAAGCGCCTGTGGACAGCAAAGGAGGATGACCATGAGCATTCTGGGAGGGAACAGCTGCTGAGAATTTAAATGACCGCCCGTGAATGCTGGTTTTGTTTTGTCCCAGCGCGGCTGCACTCTGGTCCAGCCAGGCAGCATTAAATACAGCCGCTCACAGGGCTCGCGCCTGCAAATAAAGGCAGTTTGAAAGACCCAGGGAGAAACTGAGCTTGAGAGAAGCCCTGGCCCAGCACCCTGCCCCTGCCCAATCCTGCCAAAAGCCACAGTCTCGCAGGAGAAACCAGCAGACCTGCCCAGAGCAAGCAGAGATGTGGTGGCAGGAGTGTGCAGGAGCCAGACCAGGGTCTCCCTGGTGCCTCCAGTAAAGCTCTATTCCCATCTGCCAAAAGGAAGAGGGATGGAAGGAGAAGAGGATCTGAGGAAGTGAGCAAGGTGTGCTTCCTGCTCTCTGGTAATTTCCTGCACTCTTCCTGCTCTCTTCCCACTCAACTCACCTGGTGGAATACTGCTGTGGGGCTGGTGAGCTGAGACAAACTTTTCCAGGGACAACCTCAGGGTGAAGATCTGAACCTGGCTGCCAGCCTGGAACATGGAACGCTGCCACATGACCCTCCACATCTCCCTGGGCAAATGGAGATGCCACTGGTCACCATGGTTTATGGTCTTGGCCACACACCGACTCAATGCACGCTGCCAGATCCATGCCTTTAAAAAGTAGTTTCATATAAACAGCATTTCTTGTTACTGTAGTTAATGTTGTATCAGCACATTGCAACAAAGATATTTTAATAATACGTATTTCTTTTAATCAAGGTGTTTAACAAACTAATTTACTTCCCAACACTTGTGTATGTCATGTTTGCTCATTTATTCAGGTAATAAATGAAATTAAAGTTACCAAACATTTATAAAATACCAAGCATACATAAGAAATGCAACTGGGTATTAAAACAACAACAAAAAAAAAGACAGGCACTGGTTTCCCTGGCAGTGAGGCTGCCACAGGCACAGGCTGCCTGGTGTTTCCTCCTCTGCCCGTGTGGCTAGGCAGGCTGCAGAGGAGTGCAGCCAGGCCTTGTCAGTCCCCCATTCCCAGGGATGCTGACAGTTGTGACAACCACTGCAGTTTTATTTTTATCATCCCAACAATGTCACTGTTTAGATCATCTTTTATCAAAAATAAATAATGCTGGGGCACCAAACTGTGACAAAGTCCAGGGAGGTGGTGCTGAGGATAATTAATGTGATTTTTCCAGGTAAAAAATGTAGCAGTTGTCTCATGTGGGAAGGATGAAGGCACTCATTGCCACTTGCAGCCTTCTGTCTTATCTGAGCCCACACTCATGAGAAGTCTGACTGTGGTTTCACACTCTCAGACCAGGCTTTGGTGGGCATGTGTCAGGCAAAGGTAGTAGCTTGAGGCACGGAGCCCTCCCAGGCCCTTCACAAGCCCTGGCTCTGTATCCATCCATCCTTCAGCCCTTACCTCTATGACTGCATCCAGCAGACCCATCTGCCCCAGCCCAGCAGTGTGATGAACACTGCTCATCTTCAGGGTAGTTAAACAGGACACAGGGTGTGCACTGACAAGCAGGGTACAGGGTGTCATGTTAATGTCATATATCCTCCTCACCATGCTGTGCAGGCAGAGTGGCTCATGCTGGACACATCTGTATCACTTATGGAGGCCTCCCCCATATCACAGCCTCCAGGTAAAGCTGAGCAAACCTTCAGCATCCTGGGAAAATTCCCAGAGGCAGTGTAAGGCCAGGCTCACTTTTCCTGGGCAGACTCAGCCTGCTTGGACATCCCAGAAGGGTGCACCTCACCCAGCCCTGCACAGACACATTTTGCTGCACAGAGCACTGGTGCAATGATAGAAGCTGCTTCTGCTTATGGCCATAGGGACTGGGCTGCAGCTGCTGCCCTGTTGTGACAATCCCAGTGTCAAAACCCCTGTAGTGAACTAGGCTTGTGCCTGGAGGGCTGTAGCCCTCAAATGGAGCTTGTTCAAGAAGTGCTCAACACCTAAGCTTTCCCCTCTTCCTGCTCACAGCGACCAGAGGGAAAAGTAATGAGCAAAGTCTTAGGCAAATATTTTGGGAATAGAAAGACCTCACCCTCTGAGTGTGGTTTGGCTTAACAGCCTGAGGGGGGATGGTGCACACTCAATGTACACATCAGGAGACAGAGATGCTTGCAGTTATCTGCTCCAGAAGGGATGGGAGAAGGTGCTGCTGCACGTGGCTTTGCTTTTTTCACTCTGGTCCCTCCCCTGCCTTTCCAGGCCAGAGCATGTTCCCAACAATGTTTCATCCCATCCCCGTCGCTTCCTTTCTAGCGCTATCAGCATCGCTAATAATAACAGCTCTAAATTCTCCTCGCCCGGTGCTTAGTCGGTGGCAACGGGCGCCGTGCAGCCTCCTCGCGTTTCTCCGTGCCTCTATTCGGTCTCCGGCCGCCCGTGCACCCTTAAATACATCAAATGCGTGGGCAACGCGCAGCGCTCCCTCCTCCCCGGGTTGTGCAATTCGGCTGTTTGGATACAACATCCAGCCCCCCGGCTCCGCGCTCACGGCGAACATCGCGCCCGTCCCTGTGGCAGGCGGAGCAGCCGGTTCCTTACCCCGCTGCGAGGAGCCGGGAGTGCGGCGGGAGCTGGAAATAGCCCCGGCTGACACAGATACCTGTGCGAAGCAGCGGGGGCCCGCACTCGCCTCGGTAATTGCGTGCTGCGTGGCGATGAGTCACCCGCAGCCCCGCTCCGGCGAGCAGCACGCGACCTCCCTGCCTGCCCTGCCTGCCGCGGCGCGGGCAGGAGCCGCCGTGCCCAACCGGGTACCGTCTGCCGGGCCAAGTGCCGCACCACCCCCGGGAAGGGGGGGCTGCCCAAAGCACGGGCAGTGAGCGGCAAGGGTAGCAGGGGAAGGATGGGAATGAGAGCATCTTGCAGCTTGTTAAGCTCTCGAGATGCTTGCGAGTGCCAGGAAGAGAGTGCGGGCTGTGATTTGGCTGCGTGATTTCTGTTGTTCACCATCTCTGCATGGGGAGCCCCTTTATGCAGAGGAATTGCTTGCAGCAAGCAGGCGTTCCCGCACCGCCTGGGCCGCGGGGGCTGAGCCCCCCCCCCCCTCCCCCCAGCTGAAATCACCCACAAGGACCACCCTGGCACCAGCCCTCAGCAATTCCCAGGGTGGGGACCCAGGGCCCCTGAGATGGGCCCCCCTTATCTCAGCCACTGGTACAACCATCGCCGAAGCAGCCGGAGAAGGAAGCAGCGTGTTGGCTCACCCCAAGCTCCTTGGCCACAGTAAGAAGGCCCCACCTGCAGAGCTCTCCATCCTCCTCATCCACCTCCTCATGGTGACAGCTCAGGGGCTGCCTTGCTGACAGTGAGAGCACTGTCAGGAGGATATTAATAAATAATTAGCCAGCAAACTTCCACTGGGGAGCTTTGTTTCTTCTTCTCCAGTGGTGAAGAGAGTGAAAACCAGGGAGAGAGGCTATCTCTGGGGGAGAGGACCTGGAGAGGCTGGGATTTTCCCTGACAGGCTGGTGTCTCTCCAAGCTCCTCCACAGCTGACTTCACATATCAAAGGGAAGGAGGATGAAGAATAGGTAAAATCAATGAGAACCTATTTGGTGGGATAAAAAAATGTGGGAGTATTTATAGCACCTATTGGAGCTGAAGTGTCTCCTGCCCTGGGACATGCTGCTGGGGTGCTGAGGAGCAGCAGAGTGGTTTCTGCACAGGGATGAGAGATGCACCAGTGTCTGCTGCCCTGGCACCCGAGCTTCCATCCCAATGAGCCCAAGGCTCCATGGCTCCTCAAAGTCACACTCAAAGAGTGTGAGTGGCTCTTCTCACCAGGCTGACAAGGGAAGCTGGAGTAGATGCCTGAGGAGTTTCTGCTCTAACATCAGTGCCTGTGCTCCAAAGTACCTGGGACCTGACAATGACACCCTTCCCACTGCTGCTGCCTGGCCAGGGAGTGCAGTAGCTGGGGATCGTGATGGCCAGTTGCTATGGGGGATGCTCAGAGGAGAGCTGGTGAGGAGAGGGTGCTATGGGATAAAGACTAGGGACACATGGGGGGCAGCCTGGCTTGAGGTCACCCTGGGCTCAGAGCCACAAGGCAGGGAGATGCCCATTGACAACTCTGCCAGCAGCATCTGCTTGAGGAACAGTAAGTCCTTGCTCTGCAGGGCTGGGGATCCAAAGCAGCTCCTTTCACTGCTCAGCCCCTTGTCTGGCTCTGCTGGTGCAGGGGGATTGGAACCTGCTTGGGTGATCATGGCACATCTCCAAGAGGAGGCAGTTAAACAGAAAGAGGAAGAGAAAACAGTGTGGCAGCACACCAGACTGGGGGTTGGACTAGATGATCTCCAGAGGTCCTTCCAAACCCTACCATTCTATGATTCTGTGACTCTGAGCAGCCCCCAAGGAGAGGCAGGAGGACTTGTGATGCTTAGGGACAGGGTCAGCAGAGGAGGATGAGGTTGGTGTGCATCTCAGGCAGCCTACCCCTGCCTCTTGCTCCTGCTGGCGATCAGAGCAGAGGAGCAGCTGGCAGCAGGATGATACGGATGGAAAAGATACTCCAGCTCCTGGCACTGTCCTGCCATGCAGAGGAGGAGGCTAAGCACTGCCACCAGGACTAGAGGCAGCTTGACAGGCAGGGATGAGGCATGTGGGCTGGTGAGGGGACAGTTGGGTGACATTGATGGGTGATGACAGATGCCTCAGTGCAGATTGAGAGTTGCCAGTGGCATGGTCCAGGGGAAGCTGAGTTAAGGAGTAGGCATGAGGAACATGTGCCATTTGATGCACGGCCCTTTGGTCCCTGCATGTGGATGGCTGGCTGGTGCTAGCGTGCCAGGCTGCTTCTGGACTGCATGACCAAGGCTTGGGTGTCCATGGCAGGACATCAGGCAGTGCAGAAAGAATGGTGCAGCATCTGACAGGGGGATTCTTCCCCAGATAAAGTGAGGTATGGTGTGAGCCCAGTGCCCCAGGCTGCTGCCAGGCTCTTGTCCCTGGGCAGAAGCAGCTTGCCCCATTGTGCCAGAGCTGCCCGGGAAGGAGGAGAGGCTGCTTCAGCTGCTGCGGGTGTGCTGCTTCCTGCAGACAAATGAGTCACTGAAAACGCCATAAGGAGTCAATGGGCATCCTGGTCTCCTCGCTCAGCCCACACAGCTGGTGGGCAGCATGAGCCATTACACAGGAACCTTCCCTACCTTCCGCTATGCTGATGGGCCTCTGCCGCTTGCTCCAGGAAGTTCCCATCTGTTTCAGTAGCTCATCCGCAATCCCCTTCTTACTCCTTTGACATCACATTTCTCTTCTCATAGGTTTCCTCTGCAGTGCATAGCTTTAGCTCCACAGCATTGGAGAGGAGCAGACTGAAGAATCGGGCAAGCTGGAGCCCCGTACATGGCCCTGCGTGTGTGCAGCCCCCAGACCTCAGCACCAGGCGCAGGCTGCTGGAGCAGCTCAAGTGCCTGTCACTGCTCCAAACAAAAAGAGCTGCAGAAAGCTCAGTTTGGTGGGACAGGGTGGGGAGGGACCCTCTGCCATGTGCACACCAGAGAGGGGACTCAGGGGGTCTCTGCCCACAGTACAGGCAGCAGGTAATTTGTCTGTGTGTGCTTGCATGAAGTGCTTTGCTGGCTCAATAGAATATTGGTCCCCAGTGATGCCCGGGGATGCTGGAGCAGGAATGGCAACCTCTGAATAAGCCACAACCACAGCCCTGCTCCCTGGACAAGCTGAGCCTCAGAGCCAGGAGCCCAGCCAGCATATACTTGTTCTCTGAAGCCACTTTCTTGTTTACAAGGATCCCTCCAGCCCAAGAGGCCATATCCTCAGCCCTGTGGCAAAGAGGACACCAGACCAAGAGCAGAGGGACAGTTTCCACCCAGGCCTGTGGGGACGGAGGGACCATGTTGCCCAGCGGTGCATTTCCAGGGGTTCACTCCTTGCTGACCATTAAGCATCACAGAGCATCATGTCACAAACTGAAGAGGAGAAGGAGGCAGGAGCTTCTAGGTGCTGAGCAGGAGCCACTGTTCACGGGAAGCATGGAGGAAAAGCAACACTACGTCCCTGCGCTCGGTGACTTCAGGTGAAGGACAAGGCTGAGCCGAGTGCTGAGTGGGGCTGAGGGGAAAGAAAAGCAGAGCTCATGGAAAGGGGCCAAGCAGAAAAGCTCAGTGAAACAAAGGGACAGGGCACTGATAACCACTGCTGCCCCATGGGGAGCCAGGTCTCCAATTAGCAGCTCACGTAAATGAAGATTGGTTTAGGGGAGGACTTTGGAAAAGCCTCAGAGGCACCTTCCCCTTCGGCTGCTCCCATCTTACCCAACAGAGAGAGAGCCAACAGAGAGTCCCCCTCCGTGGGTCCCAGTGAGATCAGCCACCAAGGTGGCCATCCTGGCTACCATGCAAATTCCCCCTGGGGTTGCATTTAATTTTAGTGCTGAGGAGAGAGCGTCACAACCTGGGGGGGCTAGCGAGGACCCACCAGTGCCTGGAGATGTTGCAACTCAGAGGAGTCCCATTTGCCGCTGCCTCTCACTGCCCGCCCAGTCATTAAAACATTTTCCCATCCACAAACAGGGGCAGCTGCAACATGAAACCGAAGGCGGGAGTTTGCACAGTGCAGGGTGTCTCCTGTCCAGCCACTGCTCATTGGCTCCTGCCCCTGTCCCACACTTGGCCTTTGGTAGGCTAAGGGTACCTTCACACCCTGTCCCCTCCTGACCGCTGGCCTAATGACATGAGTCACTCTCTGCTGTTTTGAAAGGGCATTTGTAGACTTTTCCTGTTATATTTTACCTTGGTAATCCTATCCCAGCCCCTCTGGGCTTAGCACCGTGTTGCTGCTGCCTGCAGTGCTGGCGCAGTGCTGTGGAACCCTCTGGCTTAGCCAGGGCTGGCAGGTGAGGGGGCTTATTTCTGCCTGGCTGTGGCCGGCACCTCTTTGAGTACATAAACTTAAAGAGCAGCAGAAGCTGGAGCGCTGGCAGCTCTCCTGCTCACAAAGGTGAGGTTCTGGTTTAGGATGAAAGCCATGAGCAATTAACGGAACTGTGCGGTCACTCCGTGCGCAGACAGAGGAGGGTGGGTGCACATGGGGAATATAACATCCCATTACATCACTGCACTGAGTGTTGTGGATCAGACGCTTTCTCTACCCACTGTGGGTGTTTCTGAGGCTGCCACATGACTGACTTCTAAGGAGGTGGAGACAATACCAGCTATAACATCTTGTCCTCCTTCACCTCTCTCCTGGTGCTTTCGAAGCCCTTATTTCTGAGTGTTATTCAACCAGCTCCCCAGAAACTCCAGGGCACAGGGAAGTGGTAAGATTTCCATTCCACAGTTTAAAAAGCCCAGAAGGCACAGGAAAAATGCTTGGACTGTGCAAAAGTACAGAGCAGTCAGGAGCAGAAGTTGGAGCATGTTCACATCAACTTGCAGCCACGTGAGCAGTTGTACTTCATCCTCTGAGATCCCACTGAAACTCAGAAGTAGCAGCAAGTCCACCTCTCTGAGATGTCCCAGTTTCACTCCATTTCTGCTGTTCTCTGGCCCTCTCTTGGCATAAGGGCAGCTTAAACCAACATCCCATGGAGTTTTGCCTTAACCCATCTTCGTCCAGGGGAGTAATGGGGCAGCCTCAGCTGGGCTTGGCTTTTCTTATGCTCCTTAGTGTTCCTGGGCTGCCCATCTGAGTCACATCATGCAGGTGGCTGCTGCCAGGGTGGGCACCCTGCAGGCTGTTGACGGCTGAGGCTGGAAAGGGCTCATCTTCTTGGATTAGAAAGCAAGGAGGGGGGAACTGTGCTTGCACACACACCAGAAGGAAAACGTATTTCTGAAACATGCGGCTATGCATAACTTGATTTTAGAACGACTGTTCATAAGTAATTCCCATGAACAGTTACTTCCTGTTTGAGTACAACTGGTATAAAGGAAATCACGAGATACTTGAGTGAGAACCTTGCCTTTTGTGCAACGAATTCCTCCCAGAAGACTACTTTTATGGTGAGTCCTTCTAGTCCTGCCTTTTCCCCTGATGGGGCGAACATCCCTCCTGTTCTCAGCTCACCTCCTCTCTCTGTAGCATCTGAGCTTGCATCTTCCAAAGGAGGAACTGGGGGGGGATGGGGAGGGACTGGAAAGCACCGATCACCAGCCAGCAAGGTCAACTGGGAATCTGAGTCTTGTTCTGCCCCAGAGCTAGGCAATGTCCTTCCTCAGACACTCCTGATGCAGTCTATCAGTGCTGTGCTCTGTGCTGTGCCTGCTGGGCTCCAACTGTGCATCCCAGCAGCAGTGCTTCTGGGCCCGGACCTCCCACCCATGGTAAGTTTCATTGCTGATGAAGCATCTGGAAAAAGCACCTTGGGTAACTGTTTCAGCACTTCATAACAGTAAGTGGTAATGAAGTGCCCCAGCAATAAAGAAGAGTGGATGGCAGATTGTCTCTTTCTTTGTGCCATCCTAGTAGCTGAGCCACCCTTGCCCTCAGCCGTCATCAGCCTTACAATAAAACACATACTGTCCATCTTATTCTGGTGCAAGACTCAAGATCATCAGGGAAAATCCAGTGTTGCTACATTGCATGGTGTTCACTGAATGTCCTGAACCAAAAGGGAGGCCAGCAGATATTAAAAAGTGTCTAGAAACAAGTCTCCATTTGAAGCAAAACCACAAATAGAGACAGACAGCAAACCTTTCCTACCAGAGTGAGGGGCACCTTCTGTTCACTCCCCAGAGCCTGATGCAGAGCTCTCTACCTAGATCACTCCATGTTACTTTGCTTCATCAGCCATTTCCACCAGTCCTGCAGGCCCATCTAAGCTATCTGAGGGGATCTGGGGATCTGGAGCCATTAGGCTGCAGGTGTTGCCACTCGGTTGTGTATCAGCTAATTCGGGCTGCAGTGCAAAGCCCGGCTCTTTCCCATGTAATTGCTATGGGTAAGTAAATAGAACATTCATGAGATTTTTGGTCCTATCATTAATTATTTCTGAAAGGGCTTTTAGCATACGCTTCAAAACCTCAGACGGAAGAACGATGTGCGTGACATCAAGATGCTCGCAGCAACAGGGGGGTGAACATTAAGATGAAAACGAGGAAAATCTGAAGATCTTTAATTCCTTGTTATCCTTTACTCTCAGCCACCTGGCTCCACTCCAGTGCAGACCCACTGAGCCTGGAAGTGACCGTTGGTCCCACATGCTGCGGCTTGGTACTTACATAGCTTAGTATGGGGTGATTGAGGGAGGGTTCAGTGGTGCCTGGTGGTGCTGGGTGCCACCACTTTTAAGGTCTGGCAGTGTTAAGGTGTTCATTGCCCTGCTTAAAGTAAGTGTCCTGGGCGAGCATGTGTCTTGGCAGAAGGTGCTTGTGCCTCATGTGTGCCTTCAAACCCCATGGGGCTCTCTGCAGCTGTTGGTGCCCCCCCTCAATGAGCCTGGATGTGACCCTCAGCCTGCTGTGCTGCACTCCGGTTTATATATCTCAGCTCAGGGTGATTTAGGGACTGTCGAGTGACACCCAGTGATGCTGGCAGCCCTCTGGGTGCCCTCACACTTCAGGGCTGGTACTTTTTAAGGTGTTCACAGCTGTAGTTGAAGTGGGTGCCCCGGGCGGGTGCATATTCTGCGGCAAGGCGCTTGTGCCCTGCACGTGGCTAGAAGCCCCACGGGGCTCTGGCAGCGCGAGCGTCCCCCTGGCCCTGCTCCCTCCCAACCCCCTGGCTCCCGCAGCCGGGGGGCGGGGGCTGCGGGCGGCTCCGCCCCGCCGGCCGCCCGGCTCCCCGCCGCCGCCGCCGCCGCGCCTGCTGCATGCTCGGTGCCGCCTCAGCCCCAGCCGGAGGTGGAAGATGGCGGAGCCGGGGCCGGATTGCAGTTCTTTGCTCGACGAGGATCTTTCCTCCTTCGTCTTCAGTTACCTTGCTGACAGCCAGGTACGGAGGGAGGGCGGTGGAGGGGCTCTGCTGTCCGGCTCTGCAGCGCGGTGCAACTGCAGGGAGCGGGGGGGGGAACCGGCAGACCCTCTCCTTCCCGGGGCACTTGGGGGAAGAACTGGTCTCCGCAACCCTCGGTGCGTGGTGGTGCGAGGACGGGCTTTTCCCTCGGGTGCTCCGAGGATCTGCGGGAGTCCGGTTTGCTCTATGGATGCACAAAGGGGGAAATACGGGGAGGGGGGACGCGCGGTATCGTGCCGCTCCCCGCAGCTCTTTCCGCACCCCTCCCTGTGGTTTCGGGGTGGCCCCGGAGCGGCAACAACCCCGCAGCCCTGCCGGCGCTTTCAGCACCACTCGCACGTGGACGCCCGCGCCCCCCCC
>JAOEGS010017129.1:0-75335 GCA_025447755.1 Corythornis vintsioides | reverse complement strand
TATTTATTATATTATTATTTCCTATATAATTAATAACATAATTAATAATATATTCTTATGTTTCAATATAAACCATAAAATCATACAATTACATATTTAAATTCAAATTTCATATGGTCTTCTATGTAGAAGACAACAGAAATATGACTCAAGTCTTTAGGTGGTAGTGGTGGAGAAACATTCACAGGCACAGTGCTCCATGTGTGCATTTTTCAAATCTGAGACCTTCCAACTCAACAGGTAGAAACAGCTGCAAGGGTAAAATAAGGATATTCCAGCCCAGAAATGGCTTGTCTGGCTTTGGCTCAGACAGGAGTCCTTGTCCTGCAGGTGCAGAGAATTTAGGCAACCTGGCTGATGCACAGGCCTTTGACAGATGCCATGTGACTATCTAGCTATTTTAGAATGTTATATATGCATATATACTAAATGAGGGACTAATATGAATTTTATATGTAATTGCAAACATTTGTTTTTATTCCTTTGTGACACCCTGGCCAACATAAAGACAATAACTGTGTAAGGCAGCTGAAAGCCATGTTTCTCTGGTCTTGTCTCCAAACCCCCAAATGCCACCATATTTAACCTCCCCAGCTGGGCTGGTGTGGCTAGATGGCAAGACGCAGAATGATTAGAACCTAACCACCAAGAGAGTGGTGAGGCATTGGAACGGGCTGCCCAAGGAGGCGGTGGAATTACCATCCTGGAGGTGTTTAAAAGATGTCCAGATGTGACACTTCAGGACATGGTTTAGTGTTCCTGATAATATTTATTAGACGGTTGGATGTGATGTTTTTTCGTGAAGGTCGTTTCCAACCTTAATGATTCTAAAAATCCTAAAATGTAACAGCCTAATCTCCCCAAACCAGGACAGCCACTAAACAGCTTTAAATAGTGACAAATTGCTTCTAGTTTTGGAAGAAAAACAGCTGAGAGAACTCCCTGCAACCCTCTGCTATGTAACAGAGAGAAAGCCTTTTTTTGGAGACATAAGAACCACAGCAGAGTCATGGAAAGTTACTGGGGGAAAGGGAATACTGTGAGATGTAGAAATGTTTCTTCAAAATCTGATCCCAATGAAATGTCTCTCTTCTGTCAGAATACAGACAAAAGGGTTTAGTAGTCTACATATCTCTCTTAAAATAAGTATCAGCAAGAAGGGAGGGGAAAACTTTTATTGTTTTTTCCACCTCAGAAGTAAGGATTAAACAGTTGAAAACCTTCCAAGAATGAGAAAAAGCTACTATAATCACACTATATAAACGAGTATACCATATGCCACACACCTTTTCCAATGCAGATGCAGTGCTCTGTGCCTTAGGGGCTGCTCTCTAAATGTCTGTGTTGGTACAACTGTGTTTGTAGAAGATGCTCAGCAATGAATTAATTAATTAACCTTAGTGATTACAGCATGTCAGGGAAGATGGCTGCAGTCATACGACTGAGCTTATGGAAACACACATGAAATCAAAAGCCAAGTGAATGGAGGAAAAGAGCAAGACCAAAACCTGGCATGACATTTCACACTGCAGAAATATTTGAAAGATATGACAAAATTTTAAAAATAAATAAATATTTCAACCCCCCCTTTAAAAAAAAAAGTGTTATGCAAGTCATTATTGTGCTCTTTCTCAGCTTTCAGATTATAGAAATCAGATTTAGAAAAGATCAACTAAATCCAGTCTTCCACCTGCTATGAAAATATTTTCTCCCAGTGGTATCCAAAAGACCTGAAACAATTCCATAAATAGGACTGCACACCATCAATACAAACAGCCTGCAAGCAGATACTGGGATTTCTGCAGGATTCTCCCTATCAGTTATTTCTGATCCAGAGTAAATTCTGAACAGACAACAGTTGCTTTACCCTCCCTACAGAGAAAAGGATTTTTCTGATCAAGCCACATCTGATGTGTTTCTTTTTAAAAAAAGCTTATATTGTTTTTGTAACTGATTATCCTGCAACATTTCAATTTCCCATTGCATCTAGATAATATTACCATGGTATATATCCTGCAGTTTCTTCTATTTAGTCTGCAGAACACCTAAGGAGTTTTGCAGTCATGGCAATCAGCACACTGCCTCTCTCCCTCTGTGCCTTACAACAACTCTTCACTGAATCCTCCAAGTATATGTTTCTTTTTGCCTTTAGATTGTTACATTTCTTTGCTTTACCAGTAAAGACATTTTGGTCTAAGATGCAAAGCAGAAATTACAGTAATAATGTTTGATTTGCAGCACACTTGTATGACTTTATAATAAGCTATCAGGAATCTAATATGGAGAAGACTTGCTAAAGTGCTTGCTCATTATGCATCCATCTCAAACCCCAAAGAAACTTAATTTGTCATATCTTTGGGAGCATTCCTCTAGCTTCTCCCTCACAATGTTTTTCTTGTTCATGTTTAACAAGGAGGAACTAATTTCCGTCTTTCTTCCTTAAAGAACTCAGACCTAGAAAGTGCCAAATTCAATCATGAAAGCAGTAGCTGGTTCAGCATCCCGTCTGACAGCTTCTTATAACTTCAGGAAGGCTGGAGAGAAAGGAAATGTGAGGAATCCCAAAACCCTTGCATCAAGGAAAGAGGTTTGACTTCTCCTCAGTCAACCAGAAACCAGTCCTGACGGAAAAAAAAAAACAAGGAACATTTTATTTTCTTTCAGTCTACTTCTTCAGTCTTGCCCCGTTAAGTCAGTACCTATGCATCTTGAGTTCTATGGGTTGCAGACAACAGCATTTAGAGTTACAAAGGAGAGAGCACAGTGCAGGATGAGACCCTGCCTAAGACTGTGTAACTAAAGAGAAAAGCAGCTCCTCAGTACCTCTCTGTGACACTGCACAATCTTCCACCACCTTAACCAATCCATCTGCAGACTGTCCCCACACTACACACCCATGTGCAGAAACCAGTCAAACCTTTTTTTTTTTTTTTTTTTTTTGCCATTCCCAAACCACTGGAAAGTATCCTGCCAAGGGGTGGGGGGAAATAAGGCAAATTATAAGTTATTTTTGCATTTCAAGGCAATTGAATAGCTTTGTAAAGTCCAAGACTTAGCAGGGGGAAAGGGAGACAATGTGTCATGGAGTTTTCTGTCTTACCGCATGACAAAGTCTGCTTGATCTATTTGTTTGCCGCAGCCGCTTTTTTTCAGGATCCCACCGTTTCCCACCACGGAGCATTTCTTCAGTGGCAGCTGGAAGGGAGTAGCCTAGCAACACAAAACAAGGACCAGTTTTACAGAGGAGAACACACACATCTTTGTAGCAGCTGCTCCTGAAGAAGCTAGAGAGCTGGCAGGATTCAAAGTGAAGAAAGAAAAGGCCTAATTAGGAGCCAGGCAAAAAAAACCCAAACCAAAACAACAAACAAAAAAGGATAAATTAGTTGGTTACTAGATGTAACCTGGAGCCCCCTGATGATACTCAGATGTTTCTACTCAGGCACCAGCATACTTCATTCTGGCTCCCCCTCAGTGATCCCAACTTCACCCCTACCACCTTTCATACTTAGTTTAAAGCTCTGTCTATGAGCCCTGCTAACTCCCTACCCAAAACCCTTTTCCCTCTGTACTATTTCCACGTGCCTCTAACAGGCCTGACCTCTTGTAACTGCAGCTGCTGTCAAAAAATCCAAACCCCTGCCGGCCACACCAGACTTGGAGCCAGGTATTAATCTGCTGGTACATTCTGCATAATCCCTAATTTTTCCCCACAACCAGAGGGATAGAGGAGAACACGATCTGTGTTCCTGACCAGGCGCCCCAAATCTTTGAAATCCTTCTTCATTGTCCTGGGAGTGGTTTTACCTAATTCATCACTACCTACATGAAACAACAAAAGGGGTAACAGTCAGAGGGGTGTGCCAGGGAAGGAAACTTCTTCCCTACATCTTTAACTCTGACCCCTGGGAGGCAACAGACCTCCCTGTGCAGCAGGTCTAGTCTTCATATTGGGCCTTCTGCTCCCTTAAGCAGTGAGTCACCAACAACAGTGACTGGTCTTTTTTTATTTACCAATGAGGTTTTAATGCCGAAGGTAGTCTGACTAGGCTTTGGTGACACCTCCAAGCAGGGAGAACCATCATCCTCACTGTTATCCAGTTCCCCTTGCAGAGCACAGTACCTGTTATGTAAGGACACCTGGGGGCGTGGGGGAATTGCCTGGCAGTTGCGCTTGCCACGCCAAGCAGGGACATTGTGCCATTGCCCCGTCCCCTAATTCCTCACACTCCCTGATCCTCTTTAACCTGTCCACTTCTTTCAGCTCTGTCACAACCAGATTATCGAAGCTGTCAATTTCTCTCTCGCTTTCCCTATTTTTTCTTAACCTACTTGCCTCCTCCCTAAGCTTCAACATTTCATCCCCGAGCTGGGTCACCCATCTTACCAGATCATCAACCTGCTTGCACCTCACACAGCCATCCTCAGGGTTGCTCCCAACTATCAGTGAAAAGCTGTGACATTCCTCACAACCTGTGACTTGAACACCAATATCCCTTTGAGTGGGTGCTGGGATCACAGTTCTCCTGCCCAGAATTGCCACCATGACTCCTTGATTAAGTGAAACATTCAATTCCCGTCCAACGACCTGGTAACAGCTGCAATAGCCCCCTCATGAAGCAGGAACAAAGGGTCATTTACCTCATGCTCTGTGGGCAGCGACTTAAAATGTTGAACAGATGCATTTTCCAGAAGACCATACTCACATTCTACAGACATGAAGCAAAATACTTGGCTCCAGTATTTTATTCAGTACTCTGAAGGGGTGGGGTCTAAGCACTGTGTCCCTGCTGCATGGTGGGATTTCATCTGATTTGAGCTTAATGAAGAGGAACTGCTTAGGATGACCTGGGAGAAACCTGCATTTGTTACCTTCCACAAGACTTTAAATCACAGATCTGTCTTACTGCTAAGATTGCAGGGGCTTTTCAGGAACTCTGCCCTGAGCCTCTCTGTTTAAACAAACTTCCTTGTCATACACAAATCATACCACTCTTAAACTCAAGTGCCACCCCTAAGTGATTATAAAATATATAGCTCCTTTTTTAGTCTCTACAAAGCAAAATTCCTTTTTCCCCTCTTTCAAAGGAACAGACTCCAAGGCTTTGAAATAGTTTGGAAATCACCATCCTGTAATCTAGGCAGCAGCAGCACACCCACATCAATGCAGGACGTTACTGAGATGGCACACCTCCCTCCACATCCAAATGATGCTCATGGGACACATAGCACACCTAAAGGTACTTAAAGGCTCTTCAGATGTTTGAGTTCCCCTAAGTATGTACCTCCTTCCTTCCTTTGGAAATAGGAGATGCAAACAGGTTATACAAAATTGCAACACAATTAACCAAAAGGTAGTTCCAGCCTTAACATGCAGTAGAATTATTCCGTTTATTACTAGCTTTCTACATCACTGCCAGGCTTTCAAGATGTTTCCCTGCATCCTCTAGCTGTTCCTACCACTGCCTTCTGATGGCATGCACTGTGGACTTAAGGTTGAATTTAATATTTAATTTATTATCAAAACCTGAAGCTATTGTTCATATAAAAAACCATCAAAGATGGACTCCCAATAATTATTTGTTCCCTCCTTGCAAAAGATCTTACGGTGTTTTCCTGGTGTGGGTGACCTGCCTTCAGACTTTTTTGAATGTTATGTTTGGGTTAGAAGAATGCTACAGAATAAAACTAGTTCTATTTTTTTTTGGTAAAACAGAATTTGGTATTACTTGTCATTTCAGCAAGAGGCAATTTTGCATCAAGATTGTTATCTTTTTAAGGTGACGGTGCTACTTGGAGATAATACTATATAGTAAACCCAAGCTGGCTTCTAAGTTTCTATTATCAGCAAGATATGCTTCACATACTTACAAAAACCTTCTCATGCTTTACCTCCCACAGCATAACTCTTTGCAAGGCAAATTGTCAGTTCATAGTTAACAGTATATAAATTCTCATACTGTGGGGACCCAGCTGTCACTTATGCTAAAAGCTCACAAAAAGCTCAGTTTGTTTTCCTTTTTGAAACTGTAAGCTGGCCTAACAAATGCTGGCTTTGCACTGTAAAGTTGTAGCAAAACCATTACCATTAATATTAGCTTCCTGAAACTGTTATTTTCATTGTCAACACGTTTTGTTATTTTCTTCATTCATACAATTTTAATGAACAGACAGAGTATTGTGGTTGGACTAGAAAAAAATCAATTCATCTAGTGTAATAGAGAAAATGTAAAAATAAATGACCAACTCATCCCCATTTTTAAGCTATCCTTACCACAAAATTTGCAAATACTGTTCACTATAAACACCTTGCATATTGGAAATAAGTGGGATGAATTCCCTTTAAAATTAAGTTTCAAACGATTTTTAGAAGGATTTCATAAGGTGTTTTTCAAAAGGCATCTCCAAACACAAGCAAAGACAGAAAGGCACCATTGCGTCATTTTCCCTGGTTTAAAACAACACGAGTCCACTGATAATCAATGAAGATGTTCTACTTCATATTCATGTAAATGAAAGAAGCTACACATTCCCCCGTTAATTCAATGATAAATAAGCACACAAAGCAATAGATTAAAGACTCCCAATTGAATATGGGACTAATTTAACAAAGCATCCACCCAGCAACTCACTGATTAGTTTCATCATTCATCTAAGTAGAAATAAATCATTGTCATCAGTTAAAAGAACATTACACAGTACTAATAAAACATAATTTATTTTAGATAATGCTACTCTAATTCACTTATATTGCATTGTTAGATTGTTAATGCATTAATTTTTGCCCATTCCCTGCCATAGGCTTTAATCAGCAAAGTTCTTGCTGGAAAAAAAAACCAAAAGAAATTACAGTATTCAGCCTCTGACTCAATCCCGAAGATATCAAAAACACTGAAAACAGAGAGAACATAAATTAGAATAATTTTTTTTTTTTAAAAAATATTTTGAATTTGCAAGAGATGCTGTGAATTTACTGTCCCTTTTAAGAAGGCTGCATCCTGATAAGAAGGGCATTGTTCTACCCATTTTCCTAAGGAGCCAGTAAGACCCTGGGAGTTATGGAAAAGCCAGATTCAGCTCTTAATAATCTAACACCTCTGCGTAAGGATGCAACCAGCACTACACTACTCTGTATGCCAGCCACAGGTAAGTGTGGTCTCGTTTTTTTTTTTTTTGCACTGTCAAACATGGCAGGGTGGCAAGTGCTTCTTCTTCATTGTTTACAAATCATCTTCACTCTGATGGGCCCTTTGTTCCACCTACAGAGCCATCAGGACACGACAGCTTGACAGCAGCTGGCTCCAAAAAAACATCACTGATGTCAGGGATGGCATCTTCTCCACAGGGGAATGTGGAAAGTGGGTCTGGTTCCCTGCATTTCACACCCTCCTCCAGTCCTGCTCAGAGCCAGGTACAGCAGCTCAGAGGAAGGAGTCACTGGTGACAGCTATGTAAGGAACATCACAGAGATCAGAAACTACTTCTACTGAAAGGACTTTTAAGCCCACCTCCTACACTATGACACTGCAGGGAGACAACTGACATTCTTCTTTCTATCCTAAGTAAATATTATTTACTCAGAAAATGCTTAGGGTTTTGGGATTTTTTTATTGAAAACTGAAAATTCTGAAAAATAACAGGCTTTTTTTTGAGGAAGATTTTCCTTATAAATGGGTACACTGTTACGTAAAAGGTCTTGCTTGTAGTCATTAATAATTTCATTTTATATCATTATCCTATTTTCATCTTGGCCTTTTTGCTTGTAGTTACTGATTGATGTATCTGTACAAAGTCTGAAATTATTTTAACATTTTTAGATGCATTTCAAATTCAAAGCACTTTTGCATAGAGAAATAGAAGAAACATAGATTCCAATAAAAGTACCCGAGAGCTGGAAAGGGAGAACATTTTTTCTCTATCATCTAGTGAAAGATGCTCCAGATTTATGATAGGCTGGAAGATGCATGCATTTTAACATAGCAACAAAAGCACATGGATACTTCACTAGCAGATTTATTGAATTCCATATAATTCCTAAATTGGTTTATGTTCACAGCTCTATCACAAAAAAAAAAAAAGCTCTATTACAAAAGCACGACTGCAATTGTTGAAAACTGTATTTCACACGTGCAAAATCCGTCAGAATCACAACGTACACTCCACTGAGACTTGTTAAATATGTGCATTAGCTACTATTTGTACAAAATCCTCTGTATCCCAGGAATATATGAAATAATGTGTGAAATGTTAAGCAAGCCCAAATCCTTGCTTCTCTGGTAAGGCAGTGACAAGACAAAGGGGCAGGTGTAAGCATACTCAGAGGCATTTTGTGGGTCAGATCAGAATGGATCCTGGGCATGGAGATGGAGCACACTGCCTCTTTCTGTGTGTGAATTATGGATATCAAGCTGAGCATCATATTTCAGATTCTGGACTCGGATACTACCGAACCTCAATATTTGATTACAAAATAATTATTATTGGAAGATACTGTGACAGTGTCTATGCAATCCCTCCAGGATATGAGAGAGATCTTAAAATGAACCTCCAGCTACCTTCTTCAGTTTCATTGTTTTGGTTTGGTTTTTTTTTTAAATAGCTTCCTTGCTTCAGAGGCACTGCCCACCAAAAAAATTTGAAACCTGAAGCTCAGTGCTTGCACAAAAGGAGTGGTCCAGGTGTAGCAAGCTTCACTGTAGTACCACACAAGCACATCCCAGTCATGACAGCAGTGACTTTATCAAGGACTGAAGTGGAATTAAACATTCGAACTCATGCAAACTCTGTGCTCTTCACAAAGATGTACTTCGGTCATTATTGGTTTTCACAAGATTAGTATCTCATTAAATACTTATATGGGGACACAGGACTGCAGAAGACCACTTAGGAGACTGAATGCATCACTCTGTCACTGCAGGAAACTTAATAGCTTAAAGGATACATGGGATATTAACTGCAGAGCAACCACACACAAAAGAGAGAACACTTTGCAAGATGCCTGCATATTCACAAAAAACATGGTAGTACTAGCTAGCAGTCATCTTTAGTTCAAGCTGTACTTTAAGTAGGAACTTCAAAACAGTGTGTGCTCTCTAATAGCTTTCCACTCAGCATGAAGTCACTGCAAGGGAGTAGTTGCCGTGAATTAAAAGAACACTTCAAATTGCTGCTGTGGCATTTAATTCACTTGAATCAGCCTTCATACAGACAGTATAGCACTATGTGGGGATTACAGGGAAAAAAATAAAGTAAATCACATTTGGAGATTGTAACTGTTTATTTTAGAAAACAGACTACTGATGGTCTGTCTATCATAAACAGTATTTTAAACAATTAATGTTTTGGGAATATTAATGGAATTCTCCTTTATAAGACAAAAAAAAATATTAATAGGTGGGAATTTCCAGTTCTGGAAGGCTTCTGGATCCAAACTTTATGAGCTGCAATGCACTAGGCCCCCAAACTTTGGATTACAAATGCTAAAAAATAACTATTTGGTGATTAATTTAAAAAAGGAACTCAGAATGCTAAGGGTGGGGAGGGTGTATCTTGTTCTGGAGGATGCAATAGCTCCCAACGATTCCACAGCTGGGAGGCCTCAAGCAGGAACTCGGCTTCCTTCCAACCAGCTGTATATTGATGGTCCATGGAGCAAACCCATGTCCTATGTAAACTGTATAAGCCAGAAAATTAATGTACAAACTTCTTAAGAAATGGCTTGATCAGAATTTGCAAATAACTGACTGTCTTGCTTCCCTAAGCACCTTCTCATAAGCTTGTATAACTCACTTGATTTTTTAATCCTGTGTGATAAAAAAGATAAACTTTGATTCATAAATTGAATCACTAAACTCTGCCAACAGCCACAGAAACACTTGGCAAATCCTTCCTTTTACCTGTTCACCTGATATCACAGATGGCCATAAGAAGCTTAGATCTAAATACTCACCTGCTGTGCGTTTCTCAGCCCTGCTCTGCTCTGCCAGCAGCTCTGGAAGTAGGTACACATGCAGACACACCAGGTATTCCAGTGGTTATTTTATATTGTACTGGGCTGAATGCTTAGCAGCAACCCTTTATCTTTTGGGTTTAGAGATCTAACTTTCAGAAGCTGCTTTTTTATGGTTTACCCATCCTCCCCTTTTTCCCCGTTCCTTTCTTCATCTGCTCCACATCTGAGCAGAAGAAAAAAAGGTCAAGTGTATCAAACTGTGTACGTCAGGGTTGCATTGATACAATAGTCTAAAAGTAAGTACACAATAATTTAAAAAAGATCCCCCAAAAAAAAAAAAAAAAAAAAAAAAAAGCAGTTATTCTGCAAGCCTGGAAAAACACAGTGTAAAATTTTTACTTAATGTCTTGCATTGCAGCATACAATTTCCTAGCTGAAGAACTGACTGTATATATGAGTGCATTTTGCACAACAGTGTTTGTTAAAGTAACTACTATATTTTGGTTAGAGAAATGGAGATAGAAAACAACATGATTGCCCCACGACAAAATGCTCCAACTCTGACTGTACTTTCTCCCTCAGAAATTTCAAGATGGAAGAAGAATAACAAGCTGAAAGCAAAACAGAATAAGGAAAATTGTATGGTATCTGCTTACCTATGCCTGGTGTAGGAATAAGCAAACAACTCTCACGTTGAATTAATTCTCTTGTGAGAGTGTGAGACAACACGACCTTATATTTGCAGTTTTACAAAGAATTTCTCAATACAGTTTCACATATGTGCAAGGTTATTGCTAGGACCAACCCACAATCAAACACACAGTTCCTAAGCATTTTAAGATCAATCCTAACCCTGCAAAACTCATGAAGGATGAATGTTTCTGCAACAGCATGTGCAGAATACAAATAATGGTGAAACACAACAATAGCCTGCATTGAACGTGGGTGGAGGTAGAAAGCATGCAGAAAGACTCTGAAGGTGTGACGAGACCCATCTCATGTATGCAGTCTATTTACTAAAAAGCTCATCCAGTCACAGAAAGACAAAATTCTCTAAAATCTTATTAGTAGCACACAACATAATCAATAAATGAGGTTAGTTTCAGCTCATAAAAAATACAAAAGGCATCTAATTCTACTTGCATAAAAGACAATAACACTTAAACAAAGGAATGGCACTCTGAATTCCTGAGGGCCTTTTTCATCCCACAGATAGGAGTAAGGAGCTGCAGCAAAGGAAATGAATCAACTTATACAGACACCAAAATACGGATTCTCGTGTCAGATCCTGAAATTTAAAACTTAGGCTTCTGTTTTTTTAAACTGTCTTAAAAGCGGTAAACTTCAATTTAGCCTCTAAATGAAACAATGAGCTCCTAGAAGGAAAAGATCCACTAATCAAAAATGATTCTTGCCTTTGTTTTACCTCTAAACAGTTCAGAGGAAGTGATGACATCTATTGAAAATCACTAGTTAAAAAGATATCAAAGACAACTAGCAAGGATTGATCTCTCATGGAAATTTTCAATTAGAGTTTGCGTGGAGTATGCATAGTGAGATTCGTTTCTGGAAGCTTGGAAGCACTGTTGACTTTCTTTACTACTAGCAGATAAATTATTTTTCTATTAATGAGAAAAAATAAGCCTCTTAAGAAAGCTTCACTTACAGATAAAAAGGAAGTATCTGATTATTTTAAGACAAATACTAGACTTTGAAAATTCCAAATTACAATACAGATGCAGATTTATTTACTGATCTTTTGTATGGCAAACTCCAAACAATTCCCTCTAATTCCGATTAGGTAAATGTAGATAAGCAGCAAAGGGAACCACATCAGAGAAAGGTCAGCTGGGAAACATTTTAGGGGCTCTGATGTTTCTAGGTGTTTAGAATAGTTTATGGGTAGCAACTGGATGAAAAAACCTTATATCAGGCTGCCCAAAAATATATATAAAAAAAATCCAACATATAATATCATTTAGAGGTACAGTGTGTTCCTTTAATTCACTACTGAGTTGCACACAGTCAAACCAAATATGTAAAATATAATAAGAAATAAGAAACAGTTTCAAGGAATCAGTAAATGTAGCCAGCTCAAAGAGCCATTATACCTTGGCCAGATAAGGAGCCTACATCAATCTGCATCTCACACACTTTGCCTGTCTTCCATCCACAAATCCAGATGGCATGTGAGTTGCTTCATGTAGCTAACATCACAAAGTAAGTGACCTAGAAGAGCTGAAAAGCAAGCAATAGTGTGCAAAGAAAACAACACCAAGACTTTTAAGGACTGCACGTAAAGCAAGGGTATAGGTCTTCATTTGGAGTACTATCTTTCTTCAGGGCAGTCTTTCTGCAGAAAGAAAATCTAATTAATTCCAACCCTCTTGCCATTGGAACGGACATCTCTCACTACAATGGGTTGGTCAAAATACCATTCAACCTGTCCTTGAGCAGTTCCAGCGAGGGGGGCATCCACAAACTTACTGGACAATCTGCCCATGCCTCAACATCTCACAGTAAACTATTTCTTCCTCATGTTTAACATATTCTTCCAGTTTGAAGCTACTACCGCAAGCCCTTATAAGAAGTTCTATCCTATCTTTCCTGTAGGCCCCCTTTAAGTGCTGTATGACCGCTGTTCTCCCCAGAGCCTTCTCTTCTCCAGGATAAACAGCCCCAACTCTCTCAGCCTGTCTTTCTAGGTGAGGTGCTCCAGCCCTCTGATCATTCCCATGACTCTCCTCCAGACCCGCTCCAACAGGTCCATGTCTTTATTGTGCTGGGGGCTACAGAGCCAGATGCAACACTCCAAGTGTGGTCTCATGATACAGTACTTCTTACATGCTTCAGTGTGTCAGCATCAGTCGGGCAGTTTGACTGTAACCTGCTGGGTGTTCTGCCGACCGCAGCAGCTCGGGGGCCGCCGCGGATCAGGGCCCGGCCCCGCCGCCGCGCCCGGGGGTCAGGACCCTGGTCAGCTCCGGCCGGCCGGCGTGGACATCGCTCCCGGCCCCGCGCCGCTCCCGCGGCTCTACCTCGCAGGGATGGCCCAAGCACCCGCCGAGGTTATTTCCTTTTACACAGCGGGAACTTCGCGTCTCCGGGTCGCGTTTGCGCCGTGAGGGTTACGTTCACAGCGAGCGGCGTGCTGCTGCGAGACAGCACTTTGTGCTTTTCCATACCCTGATTACCTTCATTTTGTACCTGTTGTTCTGAGCAAAGACAATCCCTGGATTCTCGATGGCCTGTTTTCGGCACATCTTGCTCACATCATTTACATTCTACTTTCCATTCCGTTTGATCAGGAAAATAAGATCTCTTAGAGGTATAGCTGCATTCACTGAGTGAAGAGGTTTAAAAAAAATAATGATGTGCTGGCTTCTGATAGAGGTTGCAATTTGGAGAAGACAATGTCAAAAGTTTTCATAAACACAACTCTCTTCTGCCAGCTGAAAAAAACACCACGAAAATCAGAGTAGCCACTAAGACATCATATTATTTATTTATTTATTCATTTAAAGATACTGTTAGCCCCAGCAAATAGTTTTTCAGCTTTCTATTAAATTAAAATTCACTTTATTTTTCATTACTCCCGAATTAAAAGCAAAACCAGGACACACTAATGAACATCAGATGACTCAGGCAGGAAGGTATTGATGTAAGAATGCATAGGACTGATTATTCCCTGCCTGCTAAGCACTACAGACCAGCAAGCTACCCCAAGTCTGGAGGGCTTTCCCTCCACTTATTTGTTAGGGCCTTTTTCAAATGTTTTCAAATGCTAAACTGGGGGGAGAAACATCTGAGGATTGTGAGTTGGAGCATAGCAACAGAACAGCAAAAAACTTGGGAGTTTATCAGTGGAGAACATCTGGGTCCCCAAAAGGCAGGACAGGTCGTTAATTGGCTTCATGCTGAACTCACTCTCAGTACTTGCTAGTACATAGCACTAACATTCAAACATGATAGATGACCGCAGCTTCTATATAGCATTTTAAAACAGGTATCTTTGACAGAATTGTTACTCTGGCTGAGAGAACCACTCCACACTCTTATTGATACTGCTTTAGTTTTCATCCTTTTACAAAGACAGAAGTCATGCAGGAACTGCCATATGATCTTCCACCCTTTGAAAACTGACTTGTCTGATTTTGGTACTCCCCAAACTTAACCTTCTCATTTCTCCTTTAGTTTTCTTTATTCACATTAGGAATCTCATGGAAAAAAACCAGCACAGGCTGGTTGTTGGCTTTTGATAAGACATGAAATTGTGTCCTCTAGTTTCATCTTCCCACAGCATCTCCATGTTTATTTTTAGAGCTCTCTCAGACAGTCAAAGAGAGATATTCAAGTGGTGGTGTTCTCCACTCATGTCTGGGTAGCCTTTAAAGGGCAGACTTAGGAAAAAAAAAAAAGATTGTAAAATGACATTGTGAATGTTAGACATTATATTCCTTCTCAATTGTATTCAGCTAAAAAATGTCACACTTAAAATAAAAAAAAAGATGCTTTTTCATGTAGGGATATAATTTCTCAAAAACTTGACCTGTGATTAGAAAGTCAGATTAGGTTATCTTTTTGTACTTAACCATCACTAGGAAAGATATGGCACAGGTGGACCACTTAGATATTCCATTGTTTTGGTAGTGTCCTGACAATGCCATTCATGATAGCTTTAAAGAAAAGACTATCAGACCATTTCACTGTAACAACCAGTTAACAACATTGTGCTTTTTTTCCCCCCCTGGTAAATAAGAGTGCAATTACTTCAGAATATGCAGAAAGCAAGTAGATTAAATATATACTTTTTAACAGCATCGCTCTTCTAATTGCATTTTCATGCCTTTCAACATAGACCTGTACTCTTTTTGCTGGGAACAAATGTGACTCTGTCTTAGATTTCCATAGCCTACATTTCCTCTGTTTTACTCATCTTCTCCTTTGCTTTAGTAAGACATGGCACATTTGGATATTTACTATTTTTGTTCCTACCACCAACAAAGAGAAGTTAACCTAGTAAAACACCCTTAACAAAGCTTATCCATCTGGTATATCTCCAAGGTATGGCCCAGCTATGGCTGCTTTAGCTGTACCAGGAGTCCTACTTCTGCATGCCTATCTGCAGAAGGAAGACATTTGCCAAAACCTAACAGGTCAGAAGAGCATCTGGGCACAGAAGGCCATGGCATACATGGTGGCACTGGCATCTGCGACCACATATGGAATGACAATTGCAACGATCATAATCCAGCCCACAAACCAGAGCTGGAAGCCACATGTATGACCTGTGTCATACTTTCACACTGAGAAGAGTACTTGCTAAGAAGCAGCTTTATCAAAGACCAATTGCACTCGCATTGAGGGCAGGAGGCTAAGAGCAAGCAAAAGAGGAAGTCAAAAGAAGGGCTCTCACTCTAAGTCCTGCCCAAAAGCATTGCTGATATCAGCAAATTTTATCTCTGTTATCAACTATGATTGTCTTTCAAATTAACACCATTTGTTTGGTGCGAAGGATCAGATGGGCTGTCATAATTTGTTAAAGGCTAGTGTAGAGATACTCTAGATGTCCATAATAAATTGACTAAATCATAGACCTCTTGTGGGAACAATGATTTGTTCACATATGGAAAATCTTTTCTTTCTCCTGAAAATCACACTGGTATATTTCACAGTTAAATCCCCAAGTGAAACCTTACCAGAACCAAAGTTTCATTGACATTTTCTATTAAAATCTTCGAAGCCTGTGAAATTACTGATCTTTCATAAATGAAATCAAGACCCAGATGAAATGTTTAGAGATATTAAGGTATTAATGGCCTTCATTTTTTATTCACAACAAAGTCTATCTATAAGCTTCCTTTTAAGCAGTGAAAAATTTCACCAGGTTTCATTACGCCTGAAAAGGATACTTGTAGATACAACTGACTGGCAGATACTGCATTCTAAATATTACAGTGAAGGGGAGGGTTTTTTACACCACCATGCTAAATTAGCAGTGATTCTACATTAGAATTCAAAATGGGGAAGTCTTTCACATTAAGTTTGGCAAAGCAGTGGGTCACAGGCTACAGTATTTTGTTTGAATCACTTCTCCCACTCCTACTTAAAATTCAGGCCTCCAAATTCACTACATCGAATAAATGCTACAATTTCACTGAACTTGCAACAATTGATACCTCATGTGACTCTACACATGAGATCTGATCTGCAAGCAACAATGGAGATTCCAAACCCCAGAGAACTTATAGGCTGAAACACATCCTCTATCATAACTTATTTATTTTCTGTTCCTTCCCTCAAATTAAAATTCCTATTCTCCATTCAAATGAAACTATCACAAATTATTCCCAACAGCTAACAAAGGAGTGGGAAGAATATCAGTGTGCTGTGCAAATTGCTCTTAACACATCACCTAAGAAAGAAACCATTTTTACTCAGCTCATAATTTTTGCAGAGACAGCTTTCTTCCTCCCTTGACTAAGCAGCTAGACATCTGTTGAAAGCAAAACACTAAGATATGGCAATCAAAAGACAAATTTTCAAGTACAATACTATGTTTTTAGAATTTACTCCTCCTGACAGAAATTTGGAGCATATGGCCAGTAAATCATAGTTAGGCATATGTTAGTGAAACCAGAAAGAATAACCGCAAAGAAAATGATTTTTGAAAGAGAATTTCCAGGGATTCTGATGGAAGGTGCTACTTATCAGAGCCACGCACATACTTGTCACATTTTTGCAAGTTATAATATAATTATCTTCTTGGCAAGTCCAACAATAATGGGATGTTGACCTGTTTGCCAGAAGATGGAAAAAACTTCTTAAATTTACAGATAGCAGGGCTGTGAATTGTCTGATTTGTACTGCTTTCAAATCAGGAATGCTGCATGACTTGAATTTTCTGTATTTACTCAAGTTTTAAGGAGATTTTAAAAGTGAGCCATAGCTGACCTATTAACTAAATATTTGTCAAAATTATTCTATATGGTTTCCCAAAATCAGGTATCTAGAGCACTAAAATAATATCAAATTCATTTTAAAACACCACAGACAAATGTAATCACAACATGGTAACTGGGAATTGAATCAGCATAGTTTTGTGATCTAAAAAGATAAAAAAAAAACACATGGCAACAAAAGGAAAGAGCAAAAAAACCCATGCCTTTTTTACAAGCTCACATTTACATAAATAGGTGTGATCTAAATGACTGGATTGAGCTACACTCCTGGCAGCTTGTTACACTAAATTCCCCTCACTCCAGAACCCCTGAGCACTTTGCTGGAACCATCAAAAGGCCACTACATTAAGGCCCCTGCCAGGTCAAGTTGGCCTTTCAGGTTACATTACCCTAGACAAATATTACCCTCAACTGAAGCTGGCAAAGAGAACAAAGTGCTTTTTTTGTTATAAAGTCCAGACACAGCAGTAGTCACAAGTAGGGTGAAAAAAAAGAGGAAGGGTAACAAGGACATAATTATTACCATGTATTTTACAAATCAAATCAGTGTTAAAATCAAGTTTACATGGATAACAAGAGTAATATTGGATGGAGGTAATTGGTGTATCAAACTCTGGAGTGCTTGGAAAAATTGAAAGGGCTGAAAGCTTATATTTAAAATAATAAAACCAGATGTTATCCCTTGCATACCTAATTATTGTGAATGAGGAGTTCTACAGCTATGGTCTGTGCAGGATCAAAATGCTATCAATGAAGCTAGCAGGAAGAACGTAATTTACTTTGGAGTAGAACTACCCCAAACACTTTCTAACTAGGCCTCTACATTTTTCATCTCTGATGAAAGAAGACCCTTTGAAATCACAAAAAGCAAGTTTCTGATCTTCGTTTGAAAAGTTATATATTCTGTTGCTTCACGCAACAGTGGGATTCAGAAAACTATTGATTCTTACAAGTGCCCAGTGGGACCAGATACCAAACTTTAAAGAGAAAACACTACTGCTAATTATCACTATGCAAGTTTTTTCTACAATTTCCTCAGCTCTCAAGATGATCTATTCTCAAGTAACCAGATATTCAAATTGAAAATCCCAAACCACAAGGACCATTCAGGCATCTTGATAAGAATTTGAGGTACACTCATACCTGACAAGTATAGTGTCTTATTATTTCTCAAGATAAAGCTGTAGAAAACAACACTCCCACTACTGCATCAGGAAACCAGGACATCAATGATTTCACCTCTCTCACTGGGTCACATGCCAGTGATCACTATACAACTTAAAAACTAAATGAAAAACAAAAACCAACAAAATTACTCCACTTTAATGTGAGGATGTTGATCATTGTGGCACACCACTGCATCCTTACAACACAGACTTGGACAAGCACACCGGAAGGCTTGCCTTTGCCCTGAAAATGCTAAGATCAGCTCACTGAGAGAGACAGAGAAGTAGGTAAGTGTGCAAAGGTTCTGCAAGACACACACAGTCTGCTTGAAAGTCCTGCTTATTGGTGTGTGCAACAGAAAGGGTGTTGTCAGTTGGCATGGGAGCAAGGAAGAGCAGTGACAAAAAACTCAATTCTCCAGTGCTACTGGCTGTTTCAAATTTGTCTTGCCTTTTCACTGAGAGTTTGTCATAAGGGGTATAAACAAGTATTTTTCAGTCAGACTAGATTAAGATGGTAACTCGTTCAGTATATGAAAACAAAGGCTAATAAAGGCTGATAGATAATAAATCGATAATAAAGTGCTGGAGAACTTAAAGTAGTCCCATTTTTCAAAGGCCTTCCTTAATGCTGTAAGGTGAAGAAGAGCTCCTGCCTGCTACATTCATATACTGCCCAGAATATCACAGAAGCAATCTAGGTCTCTTCCAATTTTTTTATCTGTGAAGCAAAAGGAATAGTGGTTTAGCATCTAGCTCTGTTCACTGGATGGGAAAAAGGGGGTTTGCAGTATTTCTTCTCCACATACTCCCCATGAAGAAACCTGCATTTTAATTATCTCCAGAGATTTCTAGGCATAGATTTAGCTGTGCAATAACACCACACATTGAATCTGAATAACTGTGAAGAACTCAAGGGAATTGTTATAAAGAGCATCATAATTATACCAAGGATTATTTAACTACGGCTTTCTCATTTCTTCTTCTAACACAATAGTGTATCCCAGAATAGATCTATGTAGCCTTTGCATTTATTGTCTCCTTTCACCTAAACAGTCTTCTATTGAGCCTAGTCCCATCACTGAAAATTAGAGCACTGCTCCAGAATAACTATGCATATGACAAGGATTTGCATGTAACTTCCCTGCCGCAAAGGAAGGGAAGTGAAATAAACCAATAGTTTTTAGATTATGGAAAAGGCTGGAGATGGTCTGGGCAGAAGAATGTGTATAAATGAATTATACTACAAATACGTTAGCCAGCCTAAAAACTAGAATACACCACACATTCCCATTCAACATTCTTGTCATATGCACAGCCTCGTTAAAAATCATCAGCAGAAAGCATTGCTTCATATTATTTCATGCCCCGTAGGCAGGTCTAATTCAGCTCAGCTCTATGCACTGAAAAATAAAAGATGTACAATAGTAGCTCTCTGCTATCTTCACTATGCCCCCTAGAAAGGGGGGTCACCACTTGCAACTGCGTGTCTGTCTGTCTCCACCTACATGAAGTACTTTTAGTTTACTGAGGCAGAGAGATGGGTGAAATTAGTCAATGCAGAACTGTCGGACCTGTGACTGCAGCACACAGAGACCCTAACCTGGAGAGAAGTAGACACCTGAGCTCTGTTCCCCATTCAGTCCTTGGTACACATTATCAAGGAGAAAAGATGAGCATGTATATTGGGACATGAGATTTGCATTACTGGTAGCAATAACTAGTGATTTCCTGGCTATGGGAATCATCAGCAACACTAAATGCAAGCTGGTTCAAGCAGAAAGGTGCCATTACGCTCTGCATTTTGGAGTATGTGGCACTGATGTTTTGTACCATTTCCAAAGGTAAAGCTAGAACACATTTCTGAGGGCTCTACATAGTTAATTGTCACAGATCTTCCTCACAAACTACAAGAAAAACAAAAACATTCAGAGGTTTAGAAAAAATGTTCTGAAGAGTTGTGGTTGTTTAGCCTAGAGAAAAGGACTGTGGGGTGAGCTGATGGCAGTCATGTGTGGAAAAGAGAAAAAAAATAATTCTTAAAATGTAGCAAGGGGAAATTTTAAGTTAGACATCAGGAAATACATCCTACACATAAGGACATCAGAGCACTGGAGTGGATTGCCTAGTGGGTTGTGGAATTTCCATTACTGGAAGCTGTCAAAAATTATTAGGATAAAATATCTGTTATATTCATCCCCAGTAGAGCAAGATGCAGTGCATCATCACTGCAAGATGGCAGTGACCTCTGAGTATCTCCTCCAGACAAGGGCTATACACAGGTTTCACTATAGTACCATCAGAAGGAACTAACAGTGCCCCTGTGCTGTAGCACTGCCTAGTAAATCCCTGTGGGAAGGTGCAAGGCTTCTTCCCCCAGCAGCCTGGTTTTGTAAAAGGAACACCATAAGCAGTGCTGCACCTCTGGATTATGTGGTGTGACTGAACTAATTTCTTTGTGAAGCCTTCTGAGTGTCAAGAGAACTGTACAAAACTAGATGTTGATTTTGGTTGGCTGCCATTCAACTGAGGGGATACAACTGAAGTCCTTGCTCTCTTCTAACTGATGCTCCTTGCTCAAGTACAGCAGGCATAGGAGGGAGCTAACAATCCTATTTCCAGCCACTCACTGCATGTGGCTGCTGGGCATTCCCCAGCATACACTTGCAGCTAGCTATGGCATCTACTTAAGTAGATACCACCTCAGTGAGGTGATGCATTAAGGGTGAGAGAAGAGGATACTCTGAGGGAGCTGTCTGCCTGAACATACCAACGAAGGTTGTAGTCATGTTAGTATCACCACTATCACCTTCAACACACTGACTTCTCTTCAGTCGCTGTAGGAACGCCTCATTACCATGTGACAATAGGTTGAAAACACTTTGGTCACACCCCATAAAACCTTAAGTAAGGAGATATTATACAGAAGATAAATTGGTCTATGGGCATTACACAGTACATTTATCCCTATCTGACTGAATGGCTTGCTAAATAGTCCATTAGCATGAGACAGCAATGCACTCATATTTCAGTGTAATACACCTGTGCTTAAATTGCTCTGTGAATTTAGACCTTGTCTTAAAACAAAACCCTTATCTCTGGCTTTTCAAGCATGGGATGTGAAGAATCATGTCTTTGAATCACTCACACTTAGCCACACAGCTCCTGTGCTAGAGGGACTAGTTAGGGCAGTAGGAGGTGGACAAGGGTGCTACACTATTATTAAGATAGATTTGGCAAGAGCTGTTTCACATCAGTCTGTTCAGACCACAACCTTTACTCCTTCAAACGAAGATGGATCATTTACTCATAAAGAACACTTCTCAGTCCCCTTCCTAATAAGGGCATATTCTCTAAGAAAAAGGAGAAGTTAGACCCTGCCATAAGGTATAATTTTTGTTCTTTGCCTATCATGCAATTCCCTTGACAGAGAATAAAGGTACCCAAATACATCTGCATGACTTGGGAATTCCCAGAAAACTTATGAGATCTCACAGAGCTAATATTTGGGATATAATTCAGGTAATTTCCTCATGATCAAATGATCATCTAGAACCCAGTGTCTTTCATCTGAACCTTTTGAAATTGTAGACAATATACACAAGCTGACCTTCTCCACAGCATATCTAGTCTAGCACTGCCAACTGTCAGTCCCAAATGTCCATGGTTCACAGAATTGTCCAAGACAGTCTTTAAAAAATAAATTAAAAAAGAAGAAAGAAAAAACACATACCATCTCCGTAATAAAAAGAACTATTTCTTTCTGCATTTGGGATTCATGGTTATATTACAAAATTTCAAATTCACAAAGCTGTTAAATGTCATACCCTGATTCATTTCAGTGCTTTCCGTTATCTTGTCTTTACCTGCCACTATGGACTTATATCTACCACACACAAAACAGTCACCTCAGATTGGTAGTTACTGCCAGGAAGACAATCTGCAGCACAGAGTTAATGATCAAATTTCTCCTTAAAGACTGAGAAAGCTTTATCTCTGTTGATCAAGAAGGAAAAAACAGCCTGCATTCTTGATCTAAGCAACAGCAAATTAAGCAGTACTTGACCTGCACAGGATTTACCTGGTGCATCCTGATGCAAGAAAACCAATCACTACTGTATTATTTTCTCAACATCCAAAACATCATTTGGAAGTCAGTACCTGGTTCACAGGAGCCATTCAGATCATAAAAGTTGTTGCAGTAGAGAACCACAGCCCTTCCCCTCCACAGAATATTAGGTTATATATAAGGATTCAATCAACCATGCCTGGCTACATAAGTCTATTCCCAAACTGCAGTGCAGGAGACTTCTCATTAAATGTAAAGCTCCCCCCTGAGCATGAAGTCATACAGGATCTCTTGAAAGTCACTATATAATCCTCCTACAAGTTCTCTAACCATGTTACCCCTTCTTAATAGCTTCTTTAGTGGTGCAACCTTCCCTGACTTTCTTCCAGCCTGCAGATTCTGCTAAGCCACAGATTCACCTGTATTTAGGAATACCTGGCAAAAGAAGGGAGCTATATATTTGCTACCCTTTCCTACAGGTTAAATACTTTCTGAACATAATCTCATATCCTGCCACATTGTAATAAAATTTATATTAGCCATCTCAAGAAACCAAAGAGCTATATGAAAATTAGAACTATGCAGTATTTCATAAATTTCTATTCATTCTTCTGCCCAGGTAGTAAGTGCCAGAAATGGAACCAAACCTGAGCCTCCAATAAGCCAGTACTAGTATTAAGACTATTTTAGAAGTATCTCAAAAGATACTAACTACTGAACATAGACAATTAATGTAATAAAATCTGATTGCTAAATATATATATAGTAACATACACAGTAAAAAGTCTATAAACTGAACAACTACTTTTAATAATAAAATTCTTAAATAATAAGAAAGGCCAGCAGGTGACCAGGATATAAAGGATAAAGCTTCCTCAAGATTTAGACACCAAGTTCCAATGATACAAAGGTCTCATTGCACTTGTAGGTGGAAGTCTTGGTATACAAACTAGTTCACTGCCAGAAAAAAACCCTGCATGGAGAAAGAATCTCCTTTTAGCATCTTACCAGTTATATAAAGCTACAATAAAACAAACAAAACATATCTAACTGTTGCCTTTGGGTGGACTAGAATCCACTCATTTCTATTTATATACCCTTGGTCAGGCAGCTCATATGCCCTGTAGTTACTTGTGATGACTATACTCATGAGAAGCTCACTGCAAGTAGCCATTCTTCCAGTGGAGAGTATTTTGCAGGTGGAATTTTAGAAGGCATTTGAGCAGCTAGGGAATCATATTTTAGCAATTTGAAATAATTTACTGGTACCAAATGTGTCTAACGACTTCAGGTGAAATGCATTAAAAGCAGCTATTTCTCCACTGATTTATATTTTTATAAAATTAAAAACTTAAAAGCTTGACATTTTAAATTTCTTTTGAAATGTATTCATGCCTCTACCTCCCAAAATTCTGCTGTGTTCAGGAGCTGGATTCTGGCACTGGGTTCAGGAACACACCTATTGGGATCGAAGGCAGAATGGACAGAGTCCTCCTTGGTACACTGGCGAGGGAGAGACCCCCAGGAGAAGAAGAATAACAATGAACACCAACAAGACCCGAAGTCAAGAGCCTAAAGCCCCTCTGGATCCCAGAGCTTTATATACTAAATATGACACTATGGGATGGAATATCTCGGTCAGTTTGGGGTCACTTGTCCTATCTGCTCCTCCCTGCAGGTGCTGCCTTTCACTTTCTGCACCCCCCCCAGTGTGGTACACAAGATCCAGCAGGGGCCTTGGTCTGCACACCAACCCTTGGTACTAACTCTAAACATGGGGTGTTATCACTGCTAGAAGCAGACACTGCCTGGGAAACCACACTGCTAACTTCGGACAGTGCAGTTAGAACTGAGCTGAAAAGTAAAATCACTGAAGAGAATCTGTTCTGTTCTCACTCAAACCAGGACAAAATGAAATACAATAAAAGCAGAAACACTAAAATTATTTTTTTTAAATCAAATTAAAAACTTAGAAGCTTTATATTTGAAATTTCTTTTTAAATGTATTCATGCCTCTGCCTCCCAAAATAATACTTTCCATGTCAGTCAGAAGTTCCATTCAATTTAACTACTCATTTAACCTTTTGGGGGAGGGACAAAGAAGACCTCAGAAATTCAACTCAGTTCTTCCTTGTTACAAGCTTTTGACAATAATCAACAAAGCAACAAAAAATAATTATTTGCATAAACAGCTAGATATTGAAGTGCAGGGTTTTTTCCTCTCTGATCTGAAATTTGCTTTTGAAACTCTGAGGAAGACAAACACAGGAAGGAGTACAGAATTATTTCAGAAACTATTTGAAACTGGGTCTTGTTTTATTCTCTAATTAAAAGCAAATTAGCATTAGTTCATGTTTTTTCTCATGTGGTTTTGAGTTATATCCCAGCTGCTCCTGGTCTTACATGACATCTAAAAATTACTGCAGGAATATATGGAAGTCTGGTTTCCTCCAGTCTGGTCAGACAGTAAAAGGTAGAAAATATTAGTCATGCGTCCTCAATAGAATGTAAGAAGACTACTGGACGCTCACCAACACTGAGTTCCATTTTCTGTATAATAGTTGGACCACAATGGACAAGAAGTACATTTAGAAGCTACCTATGGCCTTCAGTGGCCAACCTGAGACATGGCAGCCCATGTCAGAGTCTTCAGAGGCTTCTCCAAACATGCCACTGATCTTGACTGCAGTAAGGTCATCTGCATCTCCGAACTCTCAGTGCAACCAGACACATATCAAAATTACTAATACTGAAACTTCAAGTCTACATGAAAAGCTTCAGAAAAGTGGCAGGTAGGCAGTAGGAATAACTTCTGGTTGTTGATATTAAACTACACCTATGGTTACATGCAGACAGATATGACACAGAGAAGGGGAGAATAAGAATTCCAGCAGCTGGAACTGTTGGTTCATGCAAAGCTCTGTAAATTCAAATTTTGTACTCATGAAATGAAATGAAACACAGAATGATTATTTCCAGAAAGCGGCTTTTTAATTTGGCAAATTTCTCCCTTGGCCAAATAAAAACTTTAAAAAGAAAAGGAGGAGGAATATAATCAAGCAAATTCTGAGGGGGAAAAAAAAAAGCTAGCAATGGAGCTGATAAAAAAACCAAAAGAGTTGAAACATTACATTCAAATAATAGTAAAATGAAATGTAACACCACCAAAACCTTTTAACCTTTAGGAAAAAACTGAAAAACCCATGACCCGATACTAAATTTGTATTTTGATGAAACAGCATTTTCCTTGGAAAAGCAATCAGTCAGAAAATGTTGAACCAGCTGTAACAACTTTATCTACAGCTTACTCATAAGGAAAATTCTATTTTGCATTTTTTCACATTCAAAAATAAAGTGACATTTTACACGTTACATTCTGAAATATTTACATAACTTTTGTATACATCTCCACTGATGTACAGCCAGCTTTTTCTGTGCCATAATACACAGCAAGCTTCCTATTTAGTTTTTTGTTATTTTATCATATAAGTTAATAACTGGTTGAGGACTGTGAAATCTCCTGCAAGCACAAAATAGCTTAAGCCCAGCAGACTGACTGGATAGGACCTTTCTTATTTACTTCGCAGGAAATACTTTTTTGATTATATCAACAAAGCTACAGCCCTTTACATTTCTGTTCCATCCTATGAGCATTTCAGTTACCCATATTTTATGAGTGGTTTTAATCTTCTGGATACTTCTGAAAGGAATATTAATCTTCACAAGAACTGCCTGCTGGTTCCTAGCAAGCTAATAGACATCATTGCTCAAAGTAGAAGCCTCAAAAATGTAGGTGAATATTTTTCTTGAAAAAAAAAGAAAGAGATAGAAAAACACTTTAAGAATTTACTGCACATAAGTCTTCCTAAGCTTTCAAGCTTAGTAGGATTCCATCTGATAAAGGTCTACAAAATTCCTCAGGAATATAAGAATATAATATGTAAGAATAACATATCAAGTTAGAGGCAATGGTACTTGCAAAAAAGGGAGCAGTACCAAGTAGCACTTGTCAGAACTGAACTGCACATCAAGTCATTAAAGGAATAACATCTCTGGCAGCAGACCTAGAGCTGTTTTTTAGTATTTTTTCTAGGGTTGGAACATCATAAAAATTCTCATATTCTACCCCCACCCCTGTGACAGCATCTAGCCATCCTCTTCACAGCCTGCTTGGCAAGCCTAAGGGACAATAAAGACCCAACTCTTTAGTTCAAGTTGTCCCTCAGGCATTTGTCTCTCAAGGGACTCCCAGATCCTCTCTCTTGATCCAATCAACTAATAAGCTTTGAAGATATGGCTTAGGAGACTGGAAACCACCAGAGTTCCCAAGACTGTGATTCCTCTCTAACCAACATTTACTGTTCTGAAGGAACCCATCCAGTACTCTGCTCTTTTCTGTGAGAAGAGGCAGGACACCTCTGTGGCCAAGCAGAGTGCTTGGAAAGAAGCACTCTGGAAAGAAGTGGAATGGAAAAGATGCAAAAAAATGGAAAATGGAAGGAGACCCAACTGGAGATCCAAAATCCATCACAAAACAGCCACTTCCCTGTGCCAGCACAGGTGGGGCTTTTCTGAAACACTGAAGAAGGTTCACACATTTCAAGCAGTTGCTGTCAGTGGTACAAAGTTCACAGCTCTGCCAAGGATTTCAGTATTCTCCAATAAACAGTGCCATATTCTAGCAACAAATCATACTACTTATTATAAAAAGGATTTACAACTGCTGCTCTATGATACAACATCAACGTTCCACCTGTCTCAAAGGCAGAGAAATTCACTCTGGCAGGACACCCCACTTCCAGATGTACTGAAGAAAAAAAACCCCAAACCTACTTCCTGTGCACATTTCAGAATCTACTTGATTTGTTGAGGTTGCAGGACACAGAAGCCGGGGAGCAGCCCAAGGGAGGCAGTTCTCCATTAACCAGTTCATTGCAAGAGGACAGAAGATTGGTAGCCTGAACCAGAAACAGCTCTAACACCACTCCTCCAGATGATGTCTTAACAGAAAACACAGCTGCTCCCATGTCCTATTCCCTACAGTGCAGTCTTCCCTCACTTTCTCCATTAAAAGAAAGTCATTCATAGTTGTAATTCTGTTGAGAAGTGGAAAATATTTTTTCCTTTCTTTTTTTTTTTTAAATAACCTTTTTGATGTTTGCCAGATAAATTTAACAACTAAGAACTCTCCACATGTTTAACTGAAACAACATAAATTAAAAACTTGATGTGAATGACTCAACACTGACTGGGAGGCTTAGCAAATACCTGTGCTTTAAATTTGATAAATTAAAGTTATATGTAAATCAATTAATACATCCAGATGTTTGGCTTCCTTTAAATGTGTAACCACATAAAACATCTCTCCTTCCACACACAAAATTCAAGATAAACTAATTATTTAACATTAGTTCATTTATGCCTTAAAAATACAAGAAGCTTAGATTAGTATTACAAATTCCTTGAAAACCTTCCACTTAGCCCAAAAGACTTCTGAACACCAGAAAGCCACTTCTAATATTCACACAGCAAGAACTGACAAAGTGGTTGGCTTCTGTTATTGGACTCGCATTGCTCACCATCAATAAGCTTCATTAACCTGGACACCTTCACACAAAGTACTACCACATCTTAGCTGAACAGATCTGAACTGAAGCAATCCTAGGTGAGGGGACATAATCCCAGTGTGATCACCAACAGAAATGGAGAAATCACCTTCTTAAAATAGCCAGAAAATAGCATTTTAAAAATTGAGGAGAGGGAGAGGGGAGGGAGGAGAGGGAGAGGGGAGGGAGGAGAGGGAGAGGGGAGAAAAAAAAGAGAGGAGAGAGAAAAGGTTACCAACCTGTGGGAAGAGAGAATAAGTTGCATTGTCAATAGTGATGGAATATAAAAATTCTCCATCAAACCAGAGGTTCTTTCCCATCGGGGAGTTCAGCTTTGTCATGGCAAAGAGCTGCCTGGGGTCACAGCATTCTTCCAGCAGTTTCCTAGTGAAGGCAACCAAAAGAGAAAGAGTTGGATTAATGAGAGCCCTGGCACAACACCCCTCACACCTAAGATCCTGCCACTCAGATGCTCCAAAGCAAGCCATTCATCTTCCCAGACACTGGATGAACCATGGGTGACATAAGGAAAGGCCAGAAAACTTTATTTCAGAAAGCCTTAGAAATAGACAGTAAAACTTTAAACCTCCATTCACTTTTGAGTGGCATAGAAATAGAACCAAGATTCAGCAAAAGTCCTTCCTTTAAAACCCATTCTAATGAATAGAAAACTGGTCTTAGAGAAATCAGAGAAGCTCCTTTGAAAATTAACTCTGAGGTACACAAAATTTCAGTAAGAAACCTTATTCATGACAAGCAGGCCTCCTAAAACCCAGTTACATAAGTATGGAAAAAATTGTCATCTCTCTCCAGTTACTAAATAACCTTGTGCTACATTCACAGCAGTATTAGAGCTTGCCTTCTGACAGAACTCCAACCTGAGTCATCCCAGTATGATACAGATTTATTTTTATATATATATATTCAGTGGATATTATACTTCTTGTCTCCCTTCTCAAACTGCATATCCTCTTACACATTCATTTCACAAAAATACTTATTACTCTGCTTGAGCAGAAATTTGAGAGCTGGTAAGGTGGTTGAAGGTTTCATCGAGCAAAAATTCTGTATCACAGCAAACTGAGCAATTAATATGCTAAAATAGAAGATTATTAAAAGCTCCAGACATCTTCCAGGCAGTAATATTCTATCTTTCTGAAGCCCACAAAGAGAGCAGCTCTCTATAGAAAGGATGACACTCAGTTTTTGTAAGTAATATATACATGCAAATACACATTGCATATTTATGCTATTACAGTATGAGAAATGTATATAATATATTAATAATCATTTTAAAGGGAATCCTAAAGAGATTGACATAATTTCCAGTGGCTGCCTAAGAGTTGAAAGTGACAGGTAGAAAAACATCAGTTATTAATGACAACTGAAATGTTTTGATATAGCTGTTATTTTTTTGTGGAAGAGGAGATTTTATTTAAAACCATTGTCATTCACAGAAATGTTTATGCTTTTTTTCACATTTTTAGCACGTTTTAATGTTTTACAGATTCTTTTCTTCTCTAAAATTGGTATTAAAAAAAAACCAACCACTATTTTCCTCTATCAAAACTGATTCTGCCTAAGTTAATAATGAACACTATTTTCCATAAAAACTTCAACTGAAAACTTGATTAAAACCATGGAGTAGATTTGTTGTCAGCCTAGGAGAAGAAGCAGCAGCTTGAAAATGTTGCATGGCCCAACAGAAAACCTAGGGATGTCAGTGCTATTTGTTAGCTTCTGCTGATGGAGAAGTTCAGTGATTTGCTCTGGTATAGCTCCAGGGCAGCATTGCCCCCATAGACACCCCAGACCCCTGGGACACTTCCTCACAGGGAGAAAGGCTCTCAAGGAACATCAAGCCCAGGGAAGCTGGACTGATGGCAGGAGGTCCACTCCTTTCATAGGGTGAGGGGAAAATGTCCACAAACACAGAAGTTCCACCTCAACATGAGGAAAAATGTTACTGTGAGGGCTGGGGAGCCTGGAACAAGCTGCCCAGAAAGGCTGTGGAGTCTCCTTCTCTAGAGACTTTCAAAACCTACCTGGATGTGTTCTTGTGTGGCCTGCCCTAGATTATACTGCTCTGACAGGGGAACTGGACTCCAGAGGTCCCTTCCAAGCCCTACCATTCTATGGTTCTATGAAGTCTGAAACAAAAATCACTGGTGAAAACATTTGCTTTAGTCAAACTCTGCTCACCTGCCTAGATTTAACTGACATCATGCTAGCCTACGGCTGGCGACTCCGAAATGGAGCCAGGAGATGACAGCTCAAGACTGAAGCATTTGACCTGACAAACTTCCTTTTTTTATACTGCAGTTCACATTCACCTCAGCTGCCCATGTTTTGCTTTGGGATCAAATGAATCTGAACATCCAGAGAAAAAAAAATGAATCTGCCTTTGGAGTTTCAGCTGGTGCCATGCCAAACCATCAGCCCTTTGCTCACCATCAGGGATTTGTGGCACTGCTGAAATCCAGAGTATGTGTGATCACTTGGGTTCATTGGGGAAGATTTGCACAGCTCCATTTCAATGCAATTGCTTCATTGCTTCCACCTAAATATTCTCCAGTAGAGGCAGGAGGACCTACAGACAGCCTCATGGACTCCTCAGCTAAATCAACACCTCTTTGCCAGCACACACATACTTAAGGAACCCTGGGATGACGTCCCTGCCTGAAATACTTCAGGGATTAATATCAACAGTGGTTCTGAAACACAACTGATCTGACCATCTCCAACACTATGACTCAAAATCTAATCCTGAAACTCTCTAAATTAAATCTTCATCATAATAATTACATAACTCATCTGTGTGTTCTTGCAGGTCTTGCAACAAATGACAACTGTTGCTTAATGGTTAAAATTTTGACTTTAATAAATTTGCATACAGTTTAGAGTTTTAATTTTCAGCACTTCAGGTTTTCACTGATTTTTTTTTTTTTTTTTTTTTTCTCCCCCTGCTCCCTTAAGAGACTTCCTGTATGTCCTGCCCTGGGTGTTCCTGTCTTGGCAGGGGGATTGGACTTGATCTACAAAGGCCCCTTCCAACCCCTAACATTCTATGATTCTGGCTTCTAAAATTTCAACCTCTTCTCTAACAGAGGAAAAAATGCAGTTTACTGAATTTCTAGCTTTGAACAATGTTTTTTACTCCTTCCATCATTCCTGTGGCTATTTTCTCTTTTTCGAAATCCACCTCTAAATATTGCAAGCCTAGAAATAATATTTCTAGGGTAATCACCCCTGCTAACTACAGAGACAAAATGACTATTAACTATTAACTATTTTTGATCAGAACACTTTTAAGAAAATAAACCAAAAAGATATATTTTTTTCTACCACTGTAAACAGATGTGATTCTTTTAATAGTATCACATCAATTTATTCCATACCTTCATTAATATTGCAAGTGCCAAGGAGGACTGAACTGTGCAACATTTAGAATGCAGGAGTGCAGATGAGGCCAAAATTTGCCAGGGACTGTCTTTGTTACTGAACAATGTTCATGAACTAGAAGAAACATTTCTCAATGAATACAAGTCCAGCTGAACATCTGACAAGCCTTAAATTTACCTTTCCTCCTGCCAATTCCTTTACTTATAAACTAAGGAGATTTTATCTGGAAAGCTATCAAAACACAGAATTGTTAGCCTCTTTTCAGAGAAAATACATTCAGATTTCTGCAAACTTGCTTCCATCTGCTATGCACAAAGCCTGCTTATGATCTCTGAAACACAAATTATACAGTATGTATGAATTATAGTTTGAATTCTAGTATTTGGTCAGATGAGGTTTTTCTAAGGCTCTCATACCAGATGTTTAAAAGATATTTAAAAGGAAACCACCACAAGTTGTGACCTGCAATAGCAGCACTGTAGCACTGCTTTATTACCCATGCGGTAAAATCCACTGGAATGCAGAATGTCTCCAAGTTGTCTATGTTGTTCCCAATGAAATCCTAACCATATCCAGGAGAGACAGCAGCAGTGACTTGTCATCTCATACAGGAGCTGGGCTGAATAGCCACATTCCCTTGAGAAGGGATGAATTTGAGCATGACCTCAACCATCAGCTGATAGTTTCTGGGCAGCAGCCAGCAACTCAAATGAAATGACCTCGTATGATGATTAATTTCCCTGGCACTGCACCAGACTGCTCCTTTGCTTTCCTAATCCCACCACCACCAGCCCCTAAATATGACAACTAAAGTCATTCCCAGGGAAGACACAGAGTTTATCTAACTTCATTTACAGTATTTGAAATGTAAACACCTCTATCGGAGTCCACCAAGGCTTCTTTGTAGCAGAGATAGCTTCTTCTGGGTGTGGTTCATCTCAAACTACACAGATGCCTATTTCCTCTCCAATAACCATAGGGATCAACTACCTTAGATGGAAACATCTACGTTTGATAGTTTAATTCCAATTCACAAAGCCAGACCTGCTGCTACAGTTCCTAGGGAGTCTACCAAGCTTCTGGAGACAACGTAAGCTGTGAAGGAGGGACGGTAGGTCTCTGTCTGTCTGAAGCACCTCACAGAATGATGATCTCTCAGCACTGTGCACACAGCCCTGACAGCAAGCTGTCAGAAAGATGAGATGGCACAATTGCATAAACTGGTTTATGCCAACATAAATTGGCAGAGAAGATTCAGAGGTAAGGGGGAGTGGGGCAGGGGGAACAGATTAATTGCTTTGTGCACTATTCTTTTTATCTTATAAACCTGGCAGGAGGAGAGCAGCTTCCACAGACATTAATTGCTGTCTTGCAAAATCACAGAACCATCAGCTGAGACAGAAAGTTACAATATGTAACAGTGCTGCTGCAGTGGGGAAAAAAACAAGAGTTGTTCTTACTACTTCCCTTGTTCCTTTCAGCAAAACTGCTGCTTGCTTTGTGCTGCTACAAGCATGAAGAAATATCTGGCTTCAGCAAGGGCACAGGACAACTGTATTGTTCCAGGAGAAGGAGATTTACTAAAAATAAATCAAGCAGCTCTAATCTTATATTTGAGCTTGTAGTGTCTAGAGTGATTATGATACATACCATCTAGATCTAAGCAAGTCAATTAGCACATAACCGTGGCTTCTCCACCTGCTTCTGCAACCCAGATAAAAGCCCTGGTTACGTATTATATAATGCTCCTCACAGAAATGCCCCCACACTCCAATCCAAGAAAGTTCATAGGGAGCTTTTTATTAATTTGATCACCTAGTCATGCCCCTCCATAGAAGGTGAACCGACAGGAAAACAAAACAAAACAAAACAAAAAAAAACAAAAAACAAAAAACTATTTTTCCTCAATTACACAGATTTAGACATCTTGAAATGTCTAAAAACAGAGACCACAGAAATTAAGAGGAGAGGAATAATCCCCCACTGGTCAGTTTGAGTGCTTTTTGATGCAGAAACTGTAGGTAACCAGGCAGCCATTGCCTATACATATGATAGAGACAAGAATGTAAAAATATCCCATCTGTAGGCATGAAAGAGCAATACAATTTTCAAAGGCATACAAAGATGAACATTTAGGAGGAAGCTTTAACCCATCAGACATATGAACAGATCTACAACTGAAGGAAGTCTGCTTTTGATGGGAAATGTGTTCCTCTCACCATAAACTGCTTCCTACAGGGAAGCATCACATGAACACATTAATGGAATAAAGGGGTGTTTCCCTGGAAAGATGATACAGCCAAAGGCCCAGATGAGATGCCTCTACACAAATGCACAAAGCATGGGCAACAAACAAGAGGAGCTGGAAGCCATCATACTACTAGAAGGCTATGACGTAGTGGCCATTACTGAAACTGGATATCAGGATATATTTAGATATTGGATATCTTTAGACTGGATATCAGGAAGAAATACTTTACTTCGAGGGTGGTAGAACAGTGGAATAGGCTCCCTAGGGAGGTGGTTGGGAGGTATTCAAGGTGAGACTGGACAAGGTTCTGAGCAGTCTGGTCTAGTTGAGGGTATCCCTGCTCACTGCAGGGGGGCTGGACTAGAAGACCTTTGGAGTTCCCTTCCAGTCCTAGCCATTCTATGATTCTATGATCTTGTAATTATCACTTGTTTAGGAGACAGATTGAGTTTTGCCTGCCTGGAAAGCATCCATCTGATGCCTTCCAGCTAGCAGGATGAGCTGATTGGCCAAAGAGGCCAAACAAAGTAAGAAACCTCAGGTTTGATCTCTTTCTTCTAGCCAGCCCACTGTTTCTCATGGAATTTTTTAGGAAACGACTTCTTTTAAGACTTCTTTTACTCTGTCGAACCTTAACGAAATTAGCCAGCGATACAGATTTCCTAAAGAGGGTGGATTATTATTGAGATTCCAGTCATATGTATCACTTTTCCTACTGGCTGAGTTGGAGAAAAAAAATCCAATATATACCAAATAATACCTTGAAAAGGACATTGACAAAATTCTTTTGCCTTTTGTTGCCCCTGTATACTCAGAATTATACACTAGTTAAGCTGTAATAGCCTAATTTTGGATGAAAGCCGTAAATTAATGTGCCATCAAGCCCTGACACTGGACTCCACTTACAGCACCATTTGCTACAACCATCAACATCACTTCTGAAAACAGCTGATGATCAGTTGGCCAAGTATCCAGAGATATTTCTGAACTGAGTTCAGTGATCCTTCTGTGTGCTGACAGATGGCTTCTAGCAGATGAAGATGAATGGCAAAATTATTACATATTAAAACAGAGCCATTCACCTGAAACATACCTTGAACTTGCATTTCCACTGCTTGAGGTTACAAGTCTCATTTCTGAAGCAGTTTTGTTAATAGGTTTTAAATCTTGTCTTAGTACTACTATGTGCTATAAAATAATTTTCATTGCTGTAAATACTTTGCTAAATGCATTAAGTGGATTAAAATAAAGGCACTTCCAAATTGAAATATGTTTTCATTAGAGATTCCTATTCCAAATCTTTTTTAAGTCTTTTTTCTCTGCTGAAGCCACCAAGTTAAATGGTAATCAACTCACATTCATTTTTAAGTCTCTCATATTTGAATTTTGGCTTTTGCCTGTTTTATGGACTTTCTAAAATCAGAAAAGATCTCAACAGCTCTGAGTGGAAATGAGGGACAGTCATTCTGAGACCTTATAGAGGAGATCATCTGAGATGCTTTCACTAGTCATCTCCAAACACCTGTCCCAGGAACAAGAGGCAATGTACCCTCTCCATCTTCACATCTTGCCCAGCAAAAAAAAAAAAAAAAAATATTGATGAACATCAGGGTGTACTGCAGTACTGGGACTGGTATGATAAATCAGAAGAAAATGCTAAGCTTGTTGCTAGACCACTGGAACTTCTTTTTGCAGCTCTCCTACTTCTGTTCTTGGTGGCTGAGTGACAGCTCTACATTCTAATAATTGGTTGGCAATGCAGGAGCACTTAGTGGTTAAAGCCTCATCTTGCACTCATGTAAGTCTATTGGTGTGCTTCAAGTCTCAGTGTCCTTCCTACAATGTTCACAGCACCTAAGAACAGCCACTGCACAATTTGGCATCTTTTCAGATGACCAACATAAAACTTTCCATGGTCAACAGAATGACTCTTATCCTACCCTAACGCAGGTATCTAAAGCAGAAAAAAAAACCCTGTCAGTATCAGCAATTACCTCCTCTTATAGCAAGAGGAAACTATAGCAGGAATACTGACAGAGAAATTTAATTTTTAGATCAAGTGTGATGAACCTCAACCTGCTATTCATAGGCAACTATACATCGCTGAAGTGTTGTTTGTGCCCTGGCATAAACAACAGGAACACAGTCACATGAAAGTGATTCTTATTTTGTTTCTGAACATATCTCAGTAACAAATCCCTACTCCCTCTAGTACCTCCTTAGAAAGGATAAAATGCTGATGCAGAAGTAAACATTTGCCATTTGCTCTCAACAGTGCTGCCAACTTACTGATCACTCTATGCAAATGAGCTCAAACTCCCATCTCAGCAATGCCCACTACTGCAAACTAACCTAGCAAATAACTAACAGGAGATGGGGAAAGAGTCCAGTACACATTTACCGACCTTTCCACCCACATCATCTCATTTCTGAGATGCTACTACTTCAATGGCAACCTAACTTACCTAAGTCAAGTCCCTTTGAGGCTAGAGTCACTGTCCATCACCAGAACTATACAGGATGTATAAAACATGGGGAATTTTCTGGGTCACATTCATAATAGTCAACTGCTACTTTCAAAGAGTATACATAGGCTTATCATCTGAGCCATTCCAGACTGTAAGAGGAGATGGTAGGATCCCCCTGAACACATCCTCCAAACAGTTAGAAAGAATTTGACGGTATAATCAGGTAATACAAACCTGGCCTTTCAAGACAAATATTCATATGACACTGAAAGCACGGTTTCTGAAAGTCACATTTCCAAAGCTTCCAGAATTTCCAGGCATATCGCATCATCTTGTCATGGCTCTGCAACAGTCTTTACCATAATCCAAACAGCTTTTGGACATCAATGTCACCACATATTTACTTCCAGCTTTCAACTCATTGCACACTTTTTTTGCCACTTCCATTCAACAACTATTACTTTGCAGCACTCACTGCAAGCATAGGGTAGCACAATACACCACAATATTTAGTGGTCTTGGTTCTGAGGGCTTGGGGATGAGGAAGTTGCCTAAACAGACATAGAAGCAGCAGTAGAATCCAACCAGGCAGTTGCTTGGCAGTGAAAAATATGTGTGGAAGAGACAGGAGCCATGTTCAAGTTTACCCTAATATAACTAGTTTGCCGCACTATGCTGTGGGCTGCTGAGAACAAGTCAGGAATGCACAAACTCCACCATCCAGATGAAAATTTTCCCCAGGGATAAATATGATTTCTGTACTAAGCTCTTTTAGGCCTGAAGCCCTGGAAGGTGGGGGTTGTTGTGGGAAAGCTATGTATCCAACTTCAACCCTCTGTCTAATCTGGTGGCCTTTAACAAGTTAACACTAAATGTGAGAGAATAATTCCTAAAAGCATGTCAAACACAAAGTGCAGAGATTACTACATGCTATAACTCCTGCCTAGCTATGCCAAGCTGTTTCTTTTCCATCCACCTCTCCTGCCTCTGCCATCTGCCATACCTGCCCCCAGCTATCCATTTACAACTCCTCTGCACAGGCACACATGCTGACCTTGGGAAACCCTGGGCTTCTACTGCTGCAAAATAGCTTCCCTACAGCTACAGGAAAGGGTCCTATCAGAATTCAAGTCTAGGGTTTTAATTTCCCTCTTCTTTCTTCTCCACTGGTTGATAATTTTCCATCCTTCTTAGACATCTTTCTTCCCCAAAACACAGTTACTGTTAGTAAAAAGGTGAACTGCTGCTGTTTAGATAGCTGTTCAGCATACTACAGCAATGCAAAACATGCTACCTTGTAATGTCTACAAGAATTCTATATACTGCAACATTATTAAATTCTAAATAAAAGCACTACCTGAAGTGTTTGACATATACAGCCACACATATCACAGGAAACTATTTTTTCTTGAAGGACTGTTGAAATTCTAGATTTAATTAGCTGCCATGCTCTAGTTTTCACCGACTATCCATAAGCCAAAGAAACCTAAATAATAACAAATAGTGGGATTAGGTTCTGAAAGGAACTGAAAGAAGAAATTACAAACCAGCAGTAACAAACAAGTCTCTCAGGCTAGCATGTCCCACATGATCCCACAGAACAGGAAAGGGGAAAAGGAGCTGTACCACCCCTGAAGATTTATGCAAACTCTGCACAACTGGAGCTCAAACAACCAGGGCCCTTCTCCACAGCAACAGGCAGCAAGCTGAAGCGTAGTACATTTGCTCATATTTTCCACCTTCATCTCATGCTAGGTAATCACCATGGGGAACAAACTGTTTCAAGACAGCAGAGACATCTGCTTTAACCGCTGTCACATGGCACTCTTCGCCCCCCGGGTATCTTCTCTTTTCCCATCCACCTTCTGCCTCTCATATTCTACTGCTTCACCCCCAGATGCAGGTGGTCTTGAGGAATTCCTCATCTTTCTTACAAACAGATCAGTAACCTGAGTTTACTTTTACAGAAGCATCAACACTGACATTTCCAGAAGAGTGAAGTATAGCGCTGGTAACAGAAACTACCTTAGACAACTCAAGGGAGCCTCTAGATTGCAAACTCTGGGTCCGCTAGAAGAGCAACACAGAGTAATGTAAGCAACCTGGGAGATTTCTGGAGTGTGTCAGAGATATTTCTGATACAGGTATTGATGGGTCAACTCATAGCTGGATCTACTACTCACTAACAAGAAAGCACTGGTTGGGGATGCAATAATAAATAGAAACCCTGGCCCATTAAACAATAGAATTCAAGATCCAGAGAGAAGTGCAGGAAAAGAGTCACAGATTCTGTAATTTATTGATCATTTGTGAACTCATCCATTTGGAATGGAAATAGCTTATAATAATTTATGAGTATTGTAGAAACTACATGTCAAAAACAAGGCTCTCATAGCAGATTCAGAGAGCAGAGGCAGTTCCTGGCCCAAAGAGATGGTCACACAGATGGTTCTTCTTAATGGCCCCCTTTGCTCTCCAGCTTTGCAGGTGCAGCACTGGACCAGTTTAATGATGAACTGACAATAAACTCCAATGCAGTTTACTGGGCTTGTGGGTTTTTTCCTGCTACTGAGTGACCATAAGAAATGTGTCCTGTCAGGCAGATCAGTATCAGTCTCTGTGACCAGTGTGAGAAGACTTTCACAGCCACAGGATGCATACTGTACAAAAGTTAGCCCAACATTTGCTTTCCATGAATGCTTTTGACTGAGCCTTCCATTACATTCAGATATTACATTACATTCCCAGGCCTGAAACTAGCTGGTGAAAATTCATACAGCATTTGAGAGCATCCAGCACCTAGGCATCCCAACTGTCAGTTTTTTAGGTCTCAAAATAGCCTTGAAAACTCACCTTGCAGCTCAAGGATGCATGACAAGTTAGAGAGCTATATTTAATCACAGGAATGTCCTTCAGCTGGTCTACGCTATTCATCTCAAGAAATCTAAGCAGTTAATTATTTAGAGAGAAAAGTCATATTTTCAAAGTAATAATTGAACAATTTTGAAGAGCAGTAAGTGAGCTTCCACAATAATTAAACTGTTTACAAGAGGGCTGAAGAAAAGTTATTTATTTTGCAATAGCACAAGGACATTTTGTTTTCTGGTACAATGTTACAATCCAAAAATAAAACCAGATAAATAAGCAAATTAATACAAAAGGAGTATATCAGCCAAAGAGGAAAGAGAATTATTTTTTTAAGTGATTAAGCAGCAATCTAAGAAGATTGAGAGATATATATTTAAGAATTAACCATTCTAAGAACACCCGCATTTCCTCAATTAAGCATAAGGAAGGTTAAGACAGGTCTGTTTATGTTTGCACCAACTATATGAAAGACTGTAATAATTAACAACAGCCATTCTGAATGAGGTATTAAACTAAGCTACCAAAGAGTAAGCCCTGTAACTATAAGAATCTGAGACACTTATTTATTTGGGAGATTACAGTACATATGCCTACCCATGGCATGACTTACTCTACAACATTTGATGCTAGCACTTGACAGAGACGGGAAACTAAACTAAATAGACCTGGTTTAGTAATCTGTCTTACTAAAGACATTTCTGTGTTCTTATGCACTGTAATAAAAGTCTATTCTCATTTGATTTATGCTGCACACTTCTCACAAATCTGCCCTGCAGATCCCCAAAGGGTGTATCTTCACAGCCACTGGAAAGCAGGTATAGTTGGGGCAGAAGCTAGACGATTCCGAGACAGAATTTCATCACAGAAGCTCCGCATCTGCCCCCATAAACCCTTCGCCTTCCCAGAACGGTTGCACGGTTTGGAACCAAAACTAGTCAAGTGCAGGTGGCCAAGGAATTCTGGAGTAGCTGCATATCCTGAGCACAGTGCAGTTCTGAGTCCCTGTTTCTAAAAATATATTACCTATGCATGAGCTTAATGCCAACTATGTGTATAACTCTACTGGAACACCAAGCAGGAAATGTTATGTATGGCAGTCAGAAAGAACAAAACAGTGCTTTTGTGTTAAAGTACAACCCCAGTTTTAGATATAAGAAATCAAATAATAGCCCCAATGTAACTCATAATCCCTAAGCATGAGCTGCTGATGTCCCAAAGGACAGTCTAAAACCTCAGCAATTCACTAAATGCCAAGTCTGTGGATTGTCTATGCATGCAATCACATGAAATGTGAATGAAATGTGAATGAAAAATAAAACCAAAACAAACACCCCCCCCCCAAAAAAAACCCACAAAAACCCAGACCAACCAAAAAACCACAACACAAAACAGAGCAACAAATGTTGTTTTCCTCTCTTATTGCTAACCATATGGACATTTTCCCTACCACAGCTCTTAAGTAGGACAGGTACCAGAGATAGCTGCAGTGAGTGGGCTGTATTCCACATATTTCATCACTCTACTTCCAGATCTCATCACTTGAGCAGTCATCTCTAAAGCAAAATTATTCCCATTCCTCCTATCTTGTGGCAGGAAAATGCCTTCTCCTATTACAATTTCACAGCCTCTCATACCTCCACTGAAAATGGACACTCAATTAGGTCAAGTGATCTTCTTCCATCTGATAATTTATTTTAACTGAGATTATAATTTCACCCATGTTGTTTTAATTAATTGTTAGCTCCTTGGAGTATCTTGCCCAACTGACTGAGCTTAAATTGTCTACTTCACTGAATGTTTCATTCTTAATTGATTGCCCTTCTGATTTATCATATATTTGTTCTCATACTTCCAAACTTCAGTCTGTCTTTCTCCGCTATTCTCTTTCACATAAATTTTTCTTACCTTTTTCTCTGCTTTTATGTTTCTTCTTCTTCAGCACCCCTGCTATTACAAACTACTTGCCTCTATTGTGCCCTGCCAACCTTGAACTTGTCTGCTCCAGCTTGACAGCTCACTCTGGTTTATAGTTTGGTCTCAGCTAGGCTCCCAAATGGGCAGGCCTGCTGGGAGGAGGACAGAGGTCTGGAAGCTGCAGGAAGCTGCAGGAAGCTGCCTGCCCTTAGTCACAAAGGAGAGATTGTTCCCCACCAAGCAGGGGCTGGGCCAGACCAGAAAGGCTGGAGAAGCCAGAGAGGCAGGCCTCCAGCAGTCAGCAAGCAATTATATGGAGAAATGAATGTATTTTAAATAGGCATAGCAAACAAAATAGTAGTGCCCCTTAAATAAGGGCACTGGCTGACATACCCATCGGGTCCACCTGACTTCTGAATGTGTTGGTTAACTTCAGCAACATTTGAATGGGGAAAAGGGAAGTATCAAAACAATCATTCAGATGATCCAGAAGTTTTATGAAAAGTTGGGTAGAAGAGAGACTTAAATTTGCAATCCCCATGCTGGCAGAGCTGTGCCCCTGCTCAAGCATGGCTGGCTGCTGGGTCAGCACCTGCCGCCTCTCATTCCACCATCACCTCACAGGGAACAAAAGTTGCTGAGGGAACTGGGATACAAACAGAGACTAATTAGCATGGTTATTTATAGAACAACTTACTCTTTCAAGTGGGAAAAGATGCTTTTATGTAAGTTTTATGGCCTTTTATAGTATCAGTTTTTAAAAGATGCTGCTAAAAAGAGCAAGCAAAAAAACTAAGCTAACCTTCAAGCAACTGAAGCAAGAAATCGGCTGAGTATGAGTATAAAAGTAAAAATCGATAAAATAAATCATTCAACCTACTTAGTCCTTCAACAGGGCATCTTAAGGTAGGAATCCTGCCTGGCAGTTGGTTTAAAAATACTTTTGTATCATGTTCATGTGCTCGATGCCTAGTCCAGAGCCACTGTGGTCTTTTTCTCCCTGATACATTCAACTCACTTTAGACCCAAAAAAGGTGACAATGACAAAGCCTAGATATTTACTCATTGAACTATCTGAAAACTAAACTGTTCTTAGCAGTTACCAAAGTATTTAAGAAACACCTGTAGAAAGGAAGCATTTCATGAATGAAAACAACTTCCTTCTCAGAGCTTTTAGAGTTTCTAATTTCTTTAAGGAAAAATAAAGTATTGATCTGAAGTAGAAAGAGGAATCTCCCGGGACAGACTACACAGCTATACTAGGCATCACCTAAAACCAAATGATTAAGTCATATTTGGGAAAGAACTTACTAATCTTCACAGCCCTGAGAATGCTCATATTCATCTAGGCTGATCCATGATTTCACATGAAGGCGTACTACACGTATGCTTCTCCTGGTTATGCTGCAGAGACCACACCCCACTGGAAGCCCCACCAGCCCATTTGCCCCCACACCAGCAGAGGTACACTGGCTTTTCTCCAGCATGTAGGTCTGCTGCTCCACAACAGAAGAGAAAGCAGAATTTGAACTCAACTAACAAAACTTACTGACAGTATAACTACTCAGTCAGCCAACACATTTTTCCACAGATTAGGTGGGGAAGAACAACAAACAATCGTCTTAGTACAAGATTTTCAGCAGCAATGGCCTGTTTGACAAGTGAAGCACAAAACAGATTTTTTTTAATGAAAGCACTATGTTCACTCACCAAAAACCTAAGGCAAAAATAAACACATTATCACATGCTAGACCCATTAGCATTTACTGAACAACACTAGATAAGTATTTTTACTTGTTCTGTTTTCTAAACAGAACTATCAAAATACATGATTTCTCTAATGATAGGTTTACTTTGTTGTTGTTGTTGTTGTTAGCATTTTTGGATCCGCTTGCTCAAGTTCCACATTCTGCCATTTCATTCTGGATACACTGTAACATTTAAAGATAGAAACTGGAGTGAGAAAGAAAAAAATAAACATCTCACACGCATTTTTACTGCTTCATCCAATTGGGCATACTAAATCCTGGAGATGTTCAGCATTTGTCCATAAGGCTTAGCAAGTGTGTTTGTGCTAGATGCTTGCTGGGTGCCAAGACAAAATGTTCAATTAATAATACGACCTATAAAGGAATGCCCAGATTGGTTTTGTTTCTCCTATTCCCTTCACCTTTGCAGTTTCCTTAGTTAAAAAAAAAAAAAAAAAAGCTCCTCATTATAAGCTGATATATAATTCTCCCTAGTATTTAAAAATCATTAGTCGGGCCCCCAAAATCATAGTTAATTAGGCATCTGAAAAACAACAACCCACAAAGGATTATTATTTGCTCTTTGGGGCACAAGCCAACATTCACGTTTTCAAGCCCTCCACTTAAGCTATGAGGACTAGAATATTTCTACTTCATTTTTGCTCCATGAAATCAAGACTATCACACATCAGCTTGATTGCAGGAGCTGGCACAACTAAGTACAAAGATGGGCAAGAGTGGACTTGTGTAGCATTCCCCAAGTCTTATTAACTATCCCTAACTGCAAGCATACACAGTCCAGCATCTGTTCCTGCTTTGCTCTGGGGCAGAAGCATCCATTACCAAGCCAGGTGAACTTTCCCAGGTGGACATGGACATCCTCTGGACTGTTGATCTTTGAACTGACTGCTGAGCTCTGAACCCTGGAGCCCTGAGAAGAGGTGAAGCCATGGCACTTGGCAAAAGCTCTCCTAATACTCCTGAATTATGACCCTTACATTTTCAACTCCACTTAACAAAGGAATAGTAGTGTCTGAAGCACAAGCTTCATGAGAACTTACAGACAAGCTACCCTGTTTACATATAACTTCAGAAGTGCAGGATAAACATATACAGATAGACTTAAATTTCTCATCCCATCAGTATTTCTTAATATCATAAAAATTACCAAGCATTAGGAAAAAGCAAATAAAAATTAAATCCAGCATGTATTCCTTTCAAAGGTATTTTTCACTCAACCTGGGTTGCAATCAACTGCTCCAGCATGGCCCATGATCCTTCTGTGCACCTCACAGATCTTTCTGCAGAATTTTTTTTCCCTCCTTGCTGGAAAAGCATTTTTCCTCTTCTGCCCAAGACACAACTTAATTTCAGTTAAGATTCTCCTTATTTGTTCACCTCCCTTTTAAAGCTTTCTTTGTTCTGACTTTTCTGTTGCTCTGCAGAAACATCTGGATCATACAAAACATAAAGCTTTCCACTGATGCAATCTCTTTAGCTCTGTATTTCCCCACTCATCTTAGTAGTTCACTTGCTCCAGAAATGACTACCCTTAGCACATCCATCAAACACACATACACCTACTAACCTAGACTCTGCACTTGCAGCAAATATTTGGGGAAAACAAAAAATACTGGAAAGTCTCAAGCCATGTCAGGCATGAACAGTCATCACAAAGAATCCTATGGAATTTAACACAAGCATCCTCCGTGCTTCAGAACTGCATCACCTCACCCATCTCCTAGCGCTGTTCTTACCTATTTCTGCACTCAAAGGCTGAGGGAAGAAACAAGGCAACACTTCAATGCTGCTTCACAGCCCTCTATGTCTACTCCCTTCTGTTCAAAGTTAACAACTGCACAAGCTGCTGTCACTATCTGCCCCCCTATAGCAGCAACCTGAGGAAGGCTGGGAAAGGCAAGGAGCCCCACGCATGGTTGTGCAAGCACTGCCACAACCTGTCTTTAAGCGAGCTGAGTAAGGGACTTCTCCCCATCATTCCCTGATGCAGCAACACTCCTCTGCTGTTGCCTCATGAATACTGCATTCCCCTTCTATCCTGTATTATGACCATACCCTGCATGGATTTATTCTCATGCCATTTAGTAAATAGTATAGTGCAGGAGACTGCAGAATCTGAACCTTGCTCAATCAGCCTAACCTTGTCTGAGTGGATGGACTGTAAAGTTACTCATTAACACACAAGTGTAATCTAAAGATTAAAACCTAAACATTACACTTCCAACTACTTAGGGATGTCTACTGCAGCACTCACTGCTGCAGTCTAAGGACAGAGACCACATACCTGGCAGTTCCCACCTTTCTCAGAGCTATAAGCTTTCTTGCTCCCACTAAACTTTTATATGACCCAGAAACTCAATGCACTGAGTCAATGACACCCACTGGTCAGGTTCACCATGAGAGAACATGAAAATAATCTGGAAAGATGCTTCAAAATAAAGAGTAACAAGTACTCTTTTGTTACGTGACTCCCCAAGCAGCCTGGCACATCCTTGCTCTTATTTGCCTCCTTGCCTTTCTTAGGGTCCTAGTTCCCTCTCACTCCACACAAGCAGCTCTCGCTATCCTCCAAGTTGCTTCTCACCAAATACATTTTCACCCTCCAACTCCTACAATTGCAGAACTCTTTAGAAGCACCTGAGAAGGACAAAGAGATGCTGCCATGAAGTCAGTGTGTAGGGCAACAAAAGACCACGATGCTGTGGTGGGTGAGTGGACCTGAGACACAGGGCAATGCTGTAGGGCACAATGCCACATGAGGCACCACATTAATAATTAGGGAGCACCACTGCTTGAGTGCTACCAGTGAATGCAACGTGATGGCATGAAGCTGAGTGGTGCACTGCTAACAGACAGCACTGCTCAGTAAGGGAGAGATGACAGAGACCAAACACACAAGACACACCTGCAGGGGAGGAAAATGCACAAATGCACATACCAGGCAGCTGAGCAGGGCAATGGCAGTAAACAGCTCTGTAATAGCTTTTTTTTTCTCCCCAGATGGGACTTTGGAAGAAGCTAAGACAAAAGCAAAGGGAAGGGAACAAAGAACAGCTAAACAAGAAGTACAATGGCTAAAGCAAACAGTCACTTAGCCCCAAGAATAAAAAGAGTGGTCAAAAGTAGACAACGTGCATTTCTTCAGTAGCTGAAGATTCATTCTTTGGCTGCTTTATTAACCTCAGGCTCTAGTTGACCCTTTCCTGTGTTTTTCCCCCACAAACACACAAGTCTGATTCTGCATGCTGAGCAAGGAGGAGCATGTAACTGCTTACAAAGGGTAATGTATCATCGTTAAATACTGGTGAAGACATGTGGCAAATACAAGAGTGTGAAATGCAATGAAATTATCGACCCATTGGTAATTAAGAGTTTATTGACACTGAGATAAAAAAGACCATGCAAGCACTGCTAACATTGCAAGACATTAGGGAAAACAAAGTAAAACTCTAAGCTATTATCCAAGAGCAGGGATTAATTTCTCAAGTAAATACTACATACAGAATAAAGACCTATTCTATTCCCTTTCATATAGAATGATGCTTCAGTGGAAGTCACAGAAAGAGAACAAAAAGTTACACAAAAGCATTAAGCACTTTACAAGTAGTAAGATGGTATCTCCAGGTACTAGTAGCAAGAAGTACCCAGTACCCACCAAAACCTCAGCACAAGTATCTGGAACTTGCAGTGAAGTCAGGTGGCCTGTCACTAGCAAATAGCTGAGGCAGTTCTTTGCATTAAAAACTGCACCAACATATCTAATCCATGAATCAGAATTCCTAATCTGTACAGCTGGGATAAATCTCACTATACCCATTCTTGGAAAGAAAATCCTTCAGAGTGCAGCATGTCTCTCTGCAAGCTTATGGCACTGTGTTAATTTCTGTATTGTTAATTATTGACAGGACTCCCTACTGAATTCAGTGGTGACCTAGACCTGGAGCTCAGCTCCAAGAGATAACCATGTCACAGACACACCACTTCCTTAACTTTCTTTCTAACTCTATTTTCTTCACTATATAAAAGTACCTGGGGAACCAGAAACAAGTTTCCCCTGACAATTTAAAAGTAGAAAGATTCAAACATAGCTCAGTAACTTGAGTCTTCATCCCATCTGCCATTAAACCTCAGTCTTGCTGCCTTTCACTGAGACAGGCAGGAATTGGTGGACCAGGGTTCAGCATCACCCCCTCATTGCTTACCTGAGTGCTATTGGGGCTGGTTCTCTCAACTCTGGTGGCACTTCTGAGTACTACCTGCAGCTGTAGATACCTCAGAGCCCTGAAATGGTATGCACCACACTGCAGGAACGACAGCACAAGAAGAACATTGTACACACATTCAAACAGTGGGGCAGACAAACAGCATTACCAGAGCTTACGTTTGGCCAAGACAGAGGACACGGGAAAATACTAGAATCTTTTCACTGGAAAAAAAAAATAGTTCTTTAAATAATGGTTTGTTAGTCTTTCATCTTTGACAGAAAATGCAAAGCCATTACTACTCTATTACAGCGATGGGACACTCTAGGCATTCCAGAAATGGCAAAGCAAGTGTTTCCCACATGAAAACAAGCAAAATAGATGATCTGTTTTCCTAGCTCTCCTTAAAATACAGGTGAGCTATACAGCAGCTTTTAAATTAAAGCTAGCTGTGTATTCTCAGAGCACGGAAAACCTGATAAGCAGTAACTTAACCTTGCTATTATGGTAAGGCAAATTCTGCAACTTATCTGGAAAACCTGAGAGCCAACAAGTGGCACATCAAGGATGGAAAACAGATGCCCTGAGCATCAGTAGGATCTGCAAGACTCTGAAAAGGGTGACTGGCAACTCAATAAGGGCAGGAGATAAAGTAGTAAACATTTTCACACAAGTTCCTCACATCACTGCTATGAATTCTAATTGGTTAATCATAAAAGGAGCCATCCAAAGAGGCTGAAAACTGAGGAGGATGTTAAGCAGCTTAAGGATGGGAGTAGACTGAAGGGGGGGGGATAAAAAAACCAAACCATAAACAAAATAGGTTGTTCAGGAAATTAAATGATGCTCAGAGCAAACATAGAAGACAAAAAAAGGTAACCATTTCTATTTGGGTGTTCCAAGGAGCTTTAAAACCCTCCTTGTAGCCACATCTCTAATCAAAAGGAGAAACTAAACCAAGAAATTCACAATTTTCCGGCAGATGGAATAGGAGAAGTCAAAATAATACAATTTGTTGACTCAATATAACAACAAAAAAAGCCCAACACTCTTCTGGCCCAACATTTTCTGCTGAAAATATTTTATAACTATCTAATTTCACAGCCTTCACCTTTTTCTTGCATGGAGCAGTGGGAAGACTTTCAAAATCCTGGTTGAAGCCAGGATGTTGTTCTCCACAGTATAATTCACCTTGTTAAAAACTTCAAATGCCGCAGAGGTCAATGCAATAGGCACAGCTTTTTCATGAAGCTCAGAGCTTCCGCAATAATTATTTTCCAAAGACTTACATGCTAAGGTTGAGTGGCTTATTAGTGCTATGCCCCATCCCTCCCTCTGTTTATCCAATCTGCTTAGATTCCAAGACATGGTAGAAGAATTGTGGCTGGTCTTCTCTGTGTAAAAAACTGACATGACAAAACCTGGATCTCCACTGAGGTTTACAAATACTATATAATTTGGATTAACGAGCTTCAGTATGAATTTAACTGCATGCAACTACTTGAAAATGACATATTAGAAACTATTTTCCTCTACTTTGAAAAATCACATGCAGCATAGAGCAAAAGTTTTAGATATATATACAAAGATTTTAAATTAAGTCTTTTTAGTGATTAGAAAATAACAAAAGACTACAGTCCAAAAAGCCTCCTCAGTCCAGTGAGGTTCATCCTCACTGTGTGAGGATACATAATAAAGGGAAAAAACAATTTTTCATGCATTTACCTAGTAGGAACTGCCTCAAAAATAGGTCTTTTTATATATGTCATTGAACACACGTCTGACATACGGAAAATAGATTCCACAATCTCTAAGACCATCAAGTAGGTTTGTTTATTCTGTGCTGGACACACAAGGGGGTATCCCCACCACAAATGTGTGCACCCTCTGGCAACAGCATAGAACCACATAGAGATCTAAGTATTACATGTTCATTAAGTTTTGCAATACACCTATGCAATATTTATCCCCGCTTCTCATGTAAATGAGGTCATCTCTCCTCTGGGCAGGTGCAGTGAATTGTGGTGTGGTCATAAGGGGTCCCAAGGATGAAGTAAGAGTCTTCTTCACGACTAAACTTTTAACCTTAGTTCCTTGCACATGCTCCATAGTCTACTGACACTCCTCTGCCACAGAACTGGTCCAGGCTGGATCTTCTGCAGTTAGTTCCTTATCTTCAAGGACACTGAGGCCTGACTGCATCACATGAAAGTGTTCCACCACCCTATTGTTCCACCACCTATTCACTGTTAGTGAACCAAGGTCTCTTATCAGAGCTCCCACATCGTTAGTGCCTAATCAGTTTCTTATCACAACCCCATCAACACGTCAAATGGGAGCAACACTCACTCTCAGCTGCTCTGAAGATGAAAATTACAATTAGAGGAATAAATCACTGGTTACTATATTGTATGGATCATTCAATGCCCATTCCATCCACTGTAAGGTAGAAAAACTGAAAGCACAGATTGAAAATACATACATCCAGCACTGTCTGTGTATGTACAAACCAGAACTTCAGGGCCCTAGCTGGGTACCCTAAATTCCAGTAAAGCCTCTGTTCCTCCTGCTCCCCAGTGCCTGACTCTGGGCCTCCAGATGCTCCCAGCTAATAGGAAAAGAGCTTCTGGGAGTTGGCTACACCCTCCCATCACTGCTGACAGCACTGGAGTTTTTACTAATTCAAAGTAAAGCAGCAACCCTAAACTCTGCGAGAGCAGATATTAGAAATAGGGGGATCTCAAGGCTCTGTTTCAAGAGGAAGGCGGAATGAAAGTCTGTAAGAAAATGCTACTAGTGTTAAGGAAGTAAGATACCATGAGCTGGAACTCAGGAATTTAAATCAGTTCCTATCATTCCACCGCAATCCACAATCAGTGAGCTAATGCAGACAACTAATTCTCACTGTTTGCATGTAATTTAAGTAGCCAAAGACACCTAAAGACCTTGAAGATATGGCGCCAGATCTCTGTGCAGCTTGCTTTCTTGACCACAGATTCCAAACAATACGAGATTAGAACACCTTTTTTCCTCCCATCTTTAATCAGCTCTTCAAATTGTATTTATCCACCAAAACAACCTCCTATCTCAGCAAGAAGCTACAAATTACAATTACTCTATTATCTCCAATGCAGCAAATGGCAAAAAAAAAAAAAGTCATTCAAAACGTTAATAATTGAATTAAAAATACAGTCAGGCAGTAGTGACACCTACTCAGGAAAGCAAAACAAACTGTACTTGGCCACTGCAAATGAACAACGTTTGAGCATATCTGATGGTAGGGCTTCTTAAGTCACAGAGGTGGGTCTTAACCAGCATCTCCCAAATCTATTCTTCAATTGTTTCAGTGAAAGAAGCAGGAATAGTTTGGTATCTGATAAAGCTATTTAAGCAGGACAAAACTCTTATGTAGTCAGCCTGAGCAATATGGTTTTATCTCAGGTTTGCCTTAAAATATCCCTTAAAACATCAGTAAGTATCACAAAACTCATGTAATTTGCAATGCTCACATCAAAAGAAGAAGAAAAGCCATCAACTTGAATCGATTTCAAGTTGGTTGCTTCTCTCTGTCCCTGGAAAATGGACAAAAAGCCAAACCTGATGAAAACAGAGGTGACAAGCTACCTGCAAAGGCAAGCATGGGCAGTGTGGCTCTAAGTGATAGAAAGGACAGCACTAAGGAGCCAAACCAGGTTGTAGTAGATCCTTTGGACCAGAGGCAGGTCACAACAGTAAGTTCATGGGAGACATCTGCCTCCAGCTCAACCAAGCCACCACCAGAATAAACCCTGAGTCACATTTCAGCATCACCCAAAACTGCTGCACCAGAGGCAAGAACACAATCTGAATGTCAAGGGTAGCCTTTCTTCATCTCGTAGACAACATTGTCCCATCTCTTCCTGACGAACCTCCAAGTCACTAGTTACCATCTAACCCTTTTGGGGAAGAGTCCAGGCAGTGAAATGCCTACAGCCTCCCACAAGCTTACTCACTCACCAGAGGAGGTGCACCCTGGACAACAAATGAAGCAGAAGTGTCAGATATATCACTTGGGATTTGTGGTTGTATGGAGCTCATCAGGCAGATGAAAAGACACATCTGCTTTTAAACTGCAATCTTTTAAAATAAAATACTACTAAAGTTATTATTGTATGTCGTTTACTTTGCTAATAATAAATAGCAATTAACAACATTTTTTTCCCAAATAATTTACCCTTGAAAAACAATTACACACAAAAAACAAACAAAACACAAACAAAAAACAAACCAACCACAAACCTAAGCAATCTGTGAATATTATTAGGGCTCAATAACATTAAGCATCTCAGAGGACCACAAGCCATTACACTGTAGGTAAATCAGACATGTTAGCCATTAATGACTCTACTGATGGTCTCATTCCATTCTATACTATTCTCCATTCTGACCACTTTGCAGTTCAAGATCAAGCAGTTTATCATCTGACTGACAGACTATTATTTACTGTTTGTCAGAGACTAGATACTTCCACAAAGGAGAAATCGACTACCCTAAGCCACTAGTGTCTTGAAAGTTAAAGGATTCTAATAGCAACATCTTGACAGTGGGCTGTGCTCAGCTCCAACTGCCTGGAACTGGGAGACTTTATAGGAAGCTATGTTTACTCAAGGAAAGGATTTGGACTGATTTTTTTTTACCTCAACTGGATCTTCAGGCTTTTCAGGATCTGCCCTTCCATTTCAGACCACAGGTGGCTCCAGCATAAACACCCACTACACTGCAGACAGTGGGGCTCAGTGCACGTGTCATGCCAGGATCACTCACAGAACCCGTGTGTGCAGAGTCGAGACTGCAAGCACGCTTTAAACACGGGCTCATGATGGAGTCAAAAGGCTTAAAATCCTGCTAATTTAATTACTCCCACAAACTGTCCTTACTCACAGCTGCAGTAAGGCCACACACACCTCAAAAGCAGCAGTCCATGGCCATTTACACAGGTATTGATATTTGAAAACTAATCCAGCAAATCCACATTCAAACACAAAACCCTCATATAAATCATCCCGCAAGCACCAGGACAGGCTGGATTCTTGCATAATCAAGACTTCCATGGGTGAGATCTTTACACAAGGTTTCTGGCTCTACAGAGAGGAGGAATAAGCAGTGAAGACTGAGGAGTTACTGGCACTCTGCTAGCAGGGTTCAACTCCAATTACCCCCGACTTCTTTCTTAACCCTACTAAGTTATGTTATTTAGTGACATTGTCTTTCATCCAGGTACAGAATACAGAAGGGGAATAATAAAAGGTTTTAAAAGTACATTTTTATCAAAGTAATTACTCAGGGATGATAATCTACTTCAATAGGAAAGCAGTGAGTTTATAGGAGAAGAAAGATAAAAACCATCAGATGTTTCCTATGCGTAGCAAGAACCTGGCTATTCAAAGACCTGTGCAGTATCACAAATAACATAGTATTACATAGAGCAGTAATATGAAAGTTTGTGCATTGTCACACAGATTTTTAGCACAGATAAACTCACATTTCTTCTTCAAAACTGAGTGAAAACTAGTTTGGTAACCAAACTGTGTGGCAGGAAGGCTAGGGAGAATGGCAAATAATGTCTTCTTAAATAACAAATTGTTAATAATATATTAAAACCCACTTAATATTAGGCTATTACAGAACATTCTATTACTTCAAATTCCACAGGCAGGATTTCTGTGAAGCTCTGTATCTACACCCTGCTTAAATCAGAGACTTAAATTAATAGGCAGTTTCCAGGAGAAACTGAAACTGAGAGATTGCACAGTGCTCTAGCATAGAGGCAGCAGGACAGTATCAAAATGCTGTGGACATTGTTCCTCAAACACCTTATAAAACATAACCGCTTACCTGACACACACTTCAATTTCATAACCTGCTACCAACATTAAGAGAAGCACATTTACACAGAAAAAAAAAAAAAGAGTTCCACGTGACAATTATTTGAATTCTGTGGTATACTCACTACATTATCATCAGTGTATATTTCCTCTTAAAAACTACTTTTTTTTCAGACTAATTTAAAGCTCATTGTATTTAGCATTGTGCCAACTCATCAAGATACACAGACAAGAAACAATAGCTTCTATAATTGCAAGAGACTCTCTTCAGTAGCATCTCTGAAATAATCATTATGCTCAAGGAAATAATCACTATGCTCAACGGAAAAACATATGGACAAGTGGAACAGTTGACAAACCACCAGACGTTTTGTTTCTAAACCATGTGGTAGAAATGATCTAAAAACTCTTTATTGAACGGAAACTGCAGCGGTGTTCCTAATCTTCTAACATTAAGTTTACAAACAAACAAACAAAATTACATCAAACTTTCCTATATCACCTATCAAGGAATTTTTTTTTTTAAAAAGCACAAAAACAATCTGGATTCATCTACCCCCAAAAAATGTCAATCTGTGACACAACAGGCTTAAAACGAATTAGTATGCTGAGATCAGCCCAGTTTCTAGTGTTAGTGTTTTGAAAAAATAATCCTGCACCTGCACCTCATTTTAGCTGTGAATTAAAGGAAGGACTTCTTCAAGGCCTACCCAATAAGATATTTTTCAATCTAAATGACTCTATGATATTAACACACGCCCGCTTACCACCTCTCATTGCTTATATTTCCTGCAAGCTTCAGGAGCTAAAGGAAGAAGGTGCTTTTGAAAAACTATAGTTTCTGTAATCTCAGTAAACAAGATATTAAGTGAATACATGTCAACTCCAGTTCATCACAAATACGAGTTGCATTCAAAACATATTGAAGAACAACAAAGTTGTACACCACTTGAAAAAAAAATTAATTAAATAAATAGGAGAGGGGGAAATAAGTCCCTTGGAGTTTGGGTTTACTAAAGAAAGAGGACTTTTTTTGCAGGCAATTTGATTGCCATTCATTTTGATCTTTCATTTCCTACTTAGAAGATGAGTAGGAAACCCAGCTTCCCTTCAGGAAAGGTAAGGAAATCAGCCTCTTTTCCAACTGTCGTATTTTACACAGACGCATGAGAAAATTTTGAGGGGATGCAAATTTCCACTGCACAAGCTTCTACGCCAGGGTCATTCAAAAACTCCTCCCCGCTGCAAGGACCTGGTTCTTCACCCCTACCAGATATGGCACCCTGACTGCCACAATCATTCCTCCTCTCCTGTGCAGCTAGGGAAGATGAAAAGGGCTCCAAAGGACTTCTCGCCATTTCCCAGACGCGTTAAAAGAAAAGAAGAAAAGGTGCCTTTCCACGTGGTTTCTTGTAACAAACTACGGAGAGTCAAGGACCGGCGCCGAGCTTCCAAAGCTCTCCTGGGAGAGAGGATGCCGACAAGCATGAACATTCCCACGAACCTCCTGTCACTCATCCCAGGGAGATTCAGCAGCTCAGCTGTCCCTGGTCGCACACAGGCACCCACTGGCGACAAGCGAAGCCGTGATCCAAGCTCCTCGCTTTGTTACCAGCCAGAGCGACTGCCAGGTTACCCAGCAAGCGGAAAGCAACCTCCTGTGCACACAACACTACAAGCCTCGGGCACCCCAGCCCTTCTAGGAAAGACATCCAAGCCAAGCTTTACTTCCCCGCGGAAGAAATAAACCCGCCCGCCGAGCCCCTTTTTGTCCCCGCAGCAAAGAGCCAACCGAGAAGTTTTGCTGGGTAAGACTGGCATTGCCTGCCCCTCGCCCCCTGGGGAAAAAAAAAAAAAAAAAAAAAAAAAAAGGACGGATAAGAAAAAATTAGGCTTGGAGGGTGCCCGTCCCCCGCTGCCCTTGGGCTGCATTCGGCTCTACCTGAACAAAGCGATCGCAGTCTGGTTCCTTCTCCACGCCTTGCCCTGATGAAGCAGCACCCCTTGCACGATCTCCTTCTCGTCGGGCAGTCGGTAGACCGGGAAGACATAGAGCCAGCAGAGGACGAAGACGCCCAGGGCGCTGGCCCCCACGGGCAGGCGGGTGCGCGGCCACTTCCACGCCAGCCCCGCCATCCTCCTCCTCCCGCAGCGCCGCCGCGGCACCGGGCCGCGCTCCGGCATCAGGCCCGCGCCATGCGGCGCCTGCGGGCGGGGGGCCCGCCTCAGCCCCGCCGCCGCCTGCGCCCTAAGCCCGGCGGCCCGTCTGCCGCTCGCCGCCCGCCGCCATCGCCGCCCAGCCGGCCGGGGGTTAGCCGGGCCCCGTTGGCGTCGGGTCTCTTGCCGGGGCTGCTGCCGCTGCTGCGCCGCAGCTGACTCCTCTCTCGGCGGTGGCGACTGCAGCCCTTCCTCACAGTCATTTGGTCCCTCGCTTTCCCCGCCAGACGATGCTCCGCCGCTCCCCGCCCTCCCTCCGCCTCCTGCCGAGCCCTCTCTCTCTCGCTCGCTCGCTCTCTCTCTCTCCCTCACTCGCAGCCGTGCTGCGGTCGGCCCCGATAAATTTCCACCCCGCGCCGGCCGCGGGGTGCCACGGTCCCCGCCCCTCGGCCGCTCAAGCCGCCGGGGGAGGGAGAGAGACACCGAGAGGGCGGCCCGAGAAGCGGGCTCCTCTCTGCCGGCTTGACCCGCGGACACTGGCCGAGCCGGAACGGAGAAAGGTCGGTCCCGCTCTGGGCTCGCCCCGGCACCCACTTCCCCTCCCAGCGCCCCTCTTCGCTCCACGCCCGCCGCGGACCCCGGCGGCTACCGCCGTGCCGCTCTCCAGCGCGCCCTGGCGGACACCGTCTCCCCGCTCCACCCCGCCTCCGCCCCCTCCCCGCACCGCCTGCGCGTCTCGGCTCCCTGCGCGAACGCTTCGTACCTGACGGATCCCCTGCAGCCAGCCCCGTGTTCAAATCAGGAACGCCACGCCCGCCCAGTCGAACTGCATCCTACAAGGCTATTTTGGGGATAATTTAGCAAACTGGGGGGTATGGCAAATCTCAAGAGTGTGCTTCTGCAAAGCAGCACCGTTGCAAAAGCAGTGGCACTGTGTGTGAGAACACACTCAGATGGGTTGTGGGCAGTTGAGGGGGCATCCCAGTCCAGCTGGGGTTGTTGCTGAAATGCCCAGGTCATGGGAGGGCTAGGCAGAGAGTTCACCTACAAGCCAAGAAGCAGCAGCTTAATGAAGCCTTGCACAACTGTGGCAAGGCCTAGTTCAGGCTTCCTACTGAGAACCTGCAGCTTACCCCTAAAGATGAGGGTGTCATGCACATGGCCCTTGGCTCTCATAAATCAACAGAGAAGATGTGATTGTTTCATACCAACAGTGACTCCGGCACTAGAAAGAACCTCTCAGTGGTAATCAGGTAGGCTGAAATATGGGAGGCATGTTCAACCAGTGAGGATCTCAGAGACAGTCCACAATTTCAGAGTCCAGGCTATTGGATAAAAGGCAAATTCAGCCTGGGCTGGTACCATCAGTTTGTGTTCAGCATTCCAAGCCACACTCATCAGACTCACTTAGAAAAGCTGCAGACTCCCACAGAACCCTTAGGAATAGTTCTGTGTGAGAGTGGCCAGCTCCTTACCAGCCTTCCAGTAGCACATAGAGACTTGGCTACTCCAGGCTCTTTCAGGATTGAGTGGTAACTAAGTTTTGGCTTTGAGTGCTTCAAACATGGGAGATTTGAGGTAGCAAGAAGATGTTGACAGCCTTGCAAGACAACAATTAACTTCACCTGACCGAAAAATATCAGCACAGCCCATCTTAATGCTGACGATGGCAGGTGGTGGGGAGGGAAGCACTACCAAGCTCATCTGCTAAAATTGTCTAAAGCAGGGTGACGAAAGGCCACTGTTAGTCACCTGGCAAAGATCAGAAAAAGAAAAAACTGAGCATTACAGTTTTGGCTGGAGAATAAAAGGAAGGTAAGAATAAACTGTCAAACATGAATCTTGCTTACAAGCAAATAGTCTTAAGTACTTCAGAGACAATCTGCAATCATTGAGGTGTAGAGATGTAGTGATCAGGAATCCTTATCTTTAAATTGAAGCAGGAAATTGAATTTCAGGTATGATTCTTCTCTGATTATATTAGTGAGAATTGAGTGGTGAAATTTAACTTCACTTCCATTACTTTGGTCCCAAGCAAGACCCCTCACCAAAAAGGCTGGCTTTTCTGGGCATGACTCATACGCAGCCCTGCTGCAAAAGAAAAAATAAACAGAATGCAAGAACAAACAAAAAAACCCACTCCAGTTATTGAGAAGTACCTGTAAAAAGAAACACAGAGAAAAGCAGCCAGTGAGAACACAGCATGAGAAACATGCATTTTAAATACTCAAAAGAGAAAGTGTGACTCTCCACCAATCATAAATAAACCACAGTGTTGCAGTTTCCCTGGTGTCACTCTAAAATGAATTGGCAGAACTCCTTTCCTTTTTTTTTTCTATTTCTTCTTTATTCGCCGCAGCCATGCCAAGGTTTTTTCCTCCCAAAGTGGGTACCTCTCATACTGCCCAGAGTACAGCCCGGCCGGCACCCGCTCTGCCCTCTTTGCGCTTCCCTCTCTACCCGGCGGGTGGAGCTGACGCTCTGCTCAGCCGCTTCCCGGAGCTGAGAAAGCCCGTTTCCCAGCGTTAAAACGTAGCACCTCCTCTTTTCCTAATCCCCGAACCCAAAACGCACACGAAGACCTGAGCTACGTCCTTCCAAAACTCTGCTTTCCTTTGGAGAATCCCGTGCTCCTACACGCATCCTTGTCTTTGCTCCCTTTCAAGCCCTCTCACTTCCAAAATAATAGGGCTTTCCCCTCCTCTCGAGCATCCCACTTTCTGTTCACTTCTGAATGCACTTAGTTACTACCTGACAAAAATACCTCGTTTTACACTGTGTCCTCAGTCTTGCAAGAGTTTCATGCTCCATTAATAGACTCTAAGTGAAGGGTGGACTTGTTTTCTAAGGGAAAAGAGAGACGAAGAGAAAACCCAAATGGTATTTAGTGTCAAATTGCTGCCCTTATTCCCCACTGCTATAAATACTCAATGCCCCTTTGGTATGGTTTTGACCAAATGTACAACAGCAAACTGTAAAGAAATGCCTGAGATATTATTATAGGTCAGCTTTTGTGTGGTGTCACTTTTGAAGGCTGTTTTCTCTGTATTCCTCTTATTGATACAGTTAGAAAAATCTGAATCTCACTCCGTAAGAGTAACACAAGGAATACAAATGCCTTTATAAATGGATGTACAGTTGCCCATAGAAAGACCTACTGGCAAATTCCCATAATGCTTCTCCCTATCAGTATTTACTCTGGAGCTCTGTTAAAATCACTGACAAATGTGTATTCTCACTGATAAAGCATTCTAAGCCTCTGGAATGACAGACAGTTTTATATAATACTACTGGGAGGGATATAATTATAATTACAATATCAAATTATTATTAAATAACATTAAAAGGCATGGAGTACAAAAGCTAATATTTTTTTTACCTGGCTGTATCAGTTAGCCTTTGAAAAAATATTACTAATTTTGATAATTTTTTTCTCCTCAGCTGTCATGCTGTAATAATATCATTACTGTGACAACATCTACAGCCATCCTTCCAGCTGCAGAGAGGAGTCAGAATGCACAAGGAAAAAGCACAATTTGGGAAAAATGGATCTTACTGATGAAAGAGAAAGTTCATTCTCTAAAACATAGGATCTCTACTGAGAGCAGTGTTGAAAAGACTTTCAAAACATCTTTTTATGTGACCCGTGACATTACCTGGTAACAACGTGGAACAAGAACAAGTGAAAACATGTAAGAGTATGTAACATGGAACATACCAAGACATTAGTCACAAGTACTTTGCTTTTTGATTTTGCACAGAAAGAAGTTTTTTTCATATAATGGAGGAGCACAGGCAATTTTTGACAACTTTGCCATCATTGCTGTACATCACTTAGACCTTATAGACACCTTCCAGTACTTGAAGGGAGCTTATTAAAAGACTGGAGAGGACCTGTTTACAAAGGCCTGGAGTGAAAGGACAAGGGGTGATGGTTTTAAATTAGAAAGGAGTGGATTTAGATTAGAAATAAGGAAGAAGTTCTTTACCACAAGAGTGCTGGAGCACGGAAACAGATTGCCAAGGGAGGTGGTTGAGGCCCCAACCCTGGAGACATTGAAAGTGGGGCATCAGGAGGCTCTGAGCAACTTGTTGTAGTTGAAGATGTCCCTGTTGTCATCAGGGGGGTTGGACCAGAGGTTGGACTCTAGAGGTCCCTTTAAACCTAGACATTTCTATGATTCTATGATTCACCATAGTATCTAGGAAAGCTGTAAAGACCAGATATCTGTTCTGTAGCACTGTCTTCAAGATACATCTTTAACATGTTTTATAGTATGTAAAAGTGCCCATGAAAAACACAGTCAGGAGCATCAGTAAGGTGAAGATAAGGAAAGTACAGGGAAATTTTGGGTGAAATTCCTGCCATGGGCACTACAAGAAGCTCCCTTTCAAAATCAACATGTATCTTTTCACAGTTCACATCCAAATCTTCTGCTTACACACTTAATATAGATACTCAGAGAAATGGCATCGTTTTATCCAACAGAAGCAGATGCATCCATAAATTGCAATAAGGTCATTACAGTCCTTAACAGGTTTGACATTCAGCAGAATTGGGTCCAATAGGTCTGGCCTGTTGTAATAGAGGGAAAGAAATCTGTTTACAGACCATTACAACATCTATTACTGAAAAGCATCAGAGCCTAGAAGATGTTCTGATTATAAAGCATACTTCCTCCAAACTGAGAACCAATTATGAGGAATAGCTGTAAAAGTTTGAGAAATACAAATAAATGTACAATGCACATATGAACATACATTATTGGTGTAGAGTCTAATAGATAACATAAGACAGCTGGGAAAAGGAGTATAAACAGAAATATTAGAACATCTAACATCTACCATTTTGTTTTGATGGTAGACATGATGTAGTTTTCAGCCTACCTACTCATTTTGTGGGAAATCTAACATCAAAGTGCTTAATTTATATTTTAAAATAGTTGCAAAAAGAATCATATTTGGGGCTAAAAAAGAAAACAAACAACTGCCCTAGCAAAGAACACAATCTTTGATGTGCAATTGTTTATGTATCCACTTACACCAGGATGACAAGTGCAGTTGTATTATCATTAATGGGAAGTCTGATGAACTTGAATGGCCAAAATATAGGTAGGCATATAAAAAACACCTGCATGCCAAACAATTGACACATTGGTCACTCAAAAAAACCCAGTTATTAAAGTCAAGAAATTCCTTACCTGCATAGTACATCTTTAGCAGACTTGAAGATTCAAACAGACCTGTTATCCCTGAAAAGTCTCTGAAAAGCAGTAGCATTGTGACGTGACATAAAATCTGATCCACAGATGAATACAGGATGGCTCTGGCCCAAGGCACATAAAGGAAGGGAAATGACCACCCGAAAGGCCTGAATAATAGCACCTATCATAAGTAGCTTAGAAAAATACAACAGAAAGACAAAGTTGACTGACAAAGGTAAATATCTGAACTTCCATTTTCCTTCTTCTCCAGGTTCCTTGGTTGCAGATGTGAGACAATTGCTTAACCACTGTGGGGATGTGCTCATGAGATTCCCAATCCAGCAGTGTTTGGAAAGCTTTGAAATGCAGGCCACTTAACCAAACTGCATGAAACCACTGAACTTTTTGATATCCAGGAAGCTGTAAATTGCAGTGAAAGCTATTATTTATAGTTACTGTAAACACAAGATGAGAAAAAGAAGAGATGGATCTCGCTTGATAGAATTGTGCCTTTACAGAGAAGGAAATAGAAAGTAAAACGTTATCTATGAATCCTTAAAAAGTTGCTGCCTGTACTCTGAAGAGTATAAAAGTAAAGGATGGCAGGACTCCCAAAACAACGTTCTGTTGTAGATTTCTCTAAGATGCTTCTGAATTCTCAACATACTTGCCTTGGACTTCTTAAAGGCTTGAACTGGGTTTTGATTTTACTTATCTTTCTAGGTCATGAGTATAAAGAGTTCTCACAACTCCTAGAGTGATTATTTGATGGTGTTTTTGATGGTGTGTGTGCTGGATGTCTGTGAATCATTACAGGAGAGGACAGGCATGCCAAGGAATTTTTATTGCAATGTTATCAGTTGCAAGGGTGTTCTCCCCCAGTCCAGTGGTCATGATTTATAGCAGCTAACAACAGAAATGGGTGCAATCTTTCTTTGGAAAGGCCAGAGACAGGCTCAGTGCCTAAGCTGTGAGCCTCCAAAGGAGCCTGAGCAATTGAAGGGGTGTGCAGGCTCTGCTGGCTCAAGGCTTAGATTTCTCTCTTGCAGTCCCAGCTTGGTGACTGTAAACTGTATTTGACTTTGCAGTGTCACACTAACAGCAGAGGAAGTACTTTGAGATGGTGATTCTACTATACAAATCTGCATCGCAACTACCTCCTTCTCTTTGAAGGGAAGGTGACCATAAGAATGAATTTGTTGTAAAGAAAAAAAAAAAAAAAAAAAAAGGATTTTTAGAAAATGTGCTCATATGCCCAAGAATTGTGACAAACTTGAAAGCCTCTCTTCTGCAGCAAAAAGAAAACACAACTCTACCCACGTGTACTTACATACTGTGTATCCAACTGTCAAAATACTTCCCAGAGCTGAAGTGTATGCTTCCCAGGCATACACTTTATTGCTGCAGAGACCTATTACTGAAAGAAATGACATGCTCTGTTCTGAAATTACAACAATTATAAATGTCACACAACTTGAAACTCTCAATTTTTTTTCTTCTGCTGATTTTAATAATCCATAAACACTAAATAAGCAGATAATTCCTCAGATACAAAGTTGGGAGTTTTCTTTGTATATGTTTGTGGTTTTACAAATATGTTAATTGTTGAAGGCTGAAGAAGAAATGAATGCCTAAGAACAGCTGAGCACATCCGCAAGTAATGCTTTACACGGCCTTTATAACCTTTGCTGTTCTGCCTTGGTTGCCATCTAGATTAATTCAAATATTGTTTATTTTCCTGCATGCCACAGGTCACAGGAGCAGATATACTTGTGTTTTGAGTCATTATCTGCTCAAACAGTGACTTCAAATTTTGGGGTGATCAACTCAAAATGTTCCAAACATGTCTAATTTCAGTGACTCATTTTATGATTTTTCAACATGAGACATCCTTAGGAGTCAGATTTCCAGAGGAGTTAATTACTCACAACTCTAATGATTAATAGTACCTCTAAAGTATTAATATAAAACCATAGTTCATTTCTGAACTGAATACAATCAACCTCTCTAATGAAACAAAGATCTCATAGATCTAATTAATCTCAGGTTTGGGTCAAATGATCCCAGCTCTCACTGTTGGTCAAAGATCTGGTTTTTTTCCATATAGTTCTATTTAAGAACTCATTGGTTTAGCCAACAGCCATTGCAATGGTTAAGAAATCCTTTCATAACACTGCCAAACACAAAGCATGTTGATTATTCCATGAAATATTGTTCTTTTCTACCCGAGGCAAAAATAAAAAGGTTTCATCTTAACAAATGAGATGGTAGAATTGGTGCATGACAGAACAGAACAGTGCCATAAGTATTCCTCAGCCAGCGGTCTTGCTTTATCAAGTGAAGCAGCTAAAAAGGTGGGGGGTGGGAGGGGTGGGGAAAGAAGCTAAAGTAACTATCAAATAAGATTGATTACTATTTCTCAAAACAAAAAAACTCTTCTTTATGGTTTCCAAACAGCTTGGTGAGAACATTCAGCTGCCTGTGATGCTTAGCCATATCATGTGAGAAAGGAAATCATGCAATGCATGCAAAAGACAAAAAGCTGAAATTGAATTTATTTGCAAGAGTGGCATTCCTGCAAAGGAAAACATTTAGTTGAGTAGCTACATATACAACAGTCAGTTATAAAGTGAGGGTAAAGTGCCAACATTTTGAAATACATATTCTGCTGGAGGAACAAATTATACGAGTGTGAAAGTTGTTGTGTTTACCCAGTGCAGCATTCTCCATTAAAACAGATACTAATCTCTGCTAATTTAAACAAGATAGTCAGACCTGTAGCCAAAAAAATGCTGAAAAACAACTCACCGCTTGCAAATTAAGAGGCATTTTCTGTCAGATAAATTGGCATCATTGCCTTTACTGTCACCTTGGTGATTGCTTCCAGTTTCTCACCAAACATTTTTCAAGATCATACATACACCTACATCCATGCAGTGTATGCTATATAATTAGTAGGCATACACTTTTATTGATAAGTAGTTTTTACTAAGTGAACAGACATACTGTATTTTGGTTTTTATGATACTGGTTCATAAAGCCTACATTAGCTTACAAGTACATTAACAACATCAGCAGTTTTTACACTCAGGTATTCATTCTATATGTGATCTGCAATACTACTACTGGGCAGGAAATTCCACTATTCACCACTGGGAAATCAGAGGTATGTCTCAGATTATAATCACATGGTAGAAACAGCCACGTACTCATCTTAATTGATCTGTGCCTTATGGTTGGAGCTTTCAGTTTTATGAGCTCTATCCAGCTGTTACATCTGTCTGAAAAGGAACTGTAATCAATTGACTTTGATGAAAACACAGACAGAAAAAAAAAAAGAATTAAAAAAAAAGGCATTATGTCTCTTGCTCATCTCAATGCTCCTTTTGAGGAAGCAGTTATCTGTGAGAGAGGACAAGCATCACTTTCCAGATCTGTTTAAAGGAAAAGTTACAGTTTAGGTTTGGACAAGTCCAAAAAATTGTACTGATTTCTGGTGATGTCCCACCTGTGAACCAAGTGCCTGACTTGGACTTCATCACTGAAAAAAATATGAGAATACTTAATGACTTATGCTAGATTATTTATTTTTTTAAAAAAAATCTCATTTTAGGCATTTAGTTATGGCTTTTTAAAGTGTATTTAAGCCTTTTTGATTTTGGCTTTCATTGCTATTCTTTTCCTCACAGAGTTGCTGACCATGACTTAAATTTCTTAACTACTTTTATCAGCATCTAACCTACAGACTGAAAAAACCCCCTTTGGTGATGGGGGCAAGAGTCCCAAGCAGAAACAACACCTCAGTTTTAAATACAAATGAATTTTCCTTACAGAACACTATCCTACTTCCCCCAGCAACCTCCTCCAATACCTCCTCCTCTTCATCATTACAATGAGAAGTTGCGTTGTTTCTGGTATGACTTGTGGTATTAGTTACAGAGGTGTTTGCATATCTTAAAAATAAATAAAATTTTGCAAACACTGTTTCTTCATTATCCTGAAGGAACACATGCTAACTTCAAATTATGACAAGCAAAAAAGCTCTCTCTCAGGGAACTAATTTTCTGTCGGATGAAGTGGCATCAACATATCAGAAAAATAAAAATATTTTTTATTAACAGACCTGACTTTTGTAATTAAAAATCACATCAAAATATTAATGTATCATTAAGCCACACCAGAGCATGCATTCTCAGTTAACTAGTAAATACTTCCTGGATTAAGACACATCCAAAAAGAGCATACCAATATCCCAAGAATGCTCATTCTGTTCTGGCATATGGCTAAATTAAGTAAACTCACCTCTCTGAGCAGCAGGGATATCTGTGTGGGAACTTGCACCCTCCACGACTTCTAATAGGACAAAATTAATTCCATTCAGATAATATATAAGCAGAGTCATGTAGTACAAGACATGAGACTTTTTATAAAAACATTTTTTTGAGTAAAGTATGAGAAAAAAATCTTCTGTATATAGTATACTATCTACTATGATAGCACATAATAAATTGGTATAAATAATTAACTTTACTGAATCTGCCTTGCAAATTATATTATGGTCATTTCCTAAAGGTCATTAGTTTATAAGGTTGTAGATATACATTTTAAAAATAACCTTACTGAAAATTATGTAGGATAGTATTTAATATATTAAATAAGCTGCTATGTAAATACAACTGCAACTAAACTGAGTCCATATGTGATGAAATGACAGATGAAACAATTACCTAGTTGAAAGCTTCTAAAGTGATGTACAGTAAATTATGTAACGTGAAGAACATCAGCAGTGATACGTGTGAACAGGCTACCCTCTACTGGCCAGTGCCCACGATACAAGTAGCACAGCCTAGTAGCAAAAAAAAAAAAAAAAAAAAAAAGACACCAGTTGAATTTCTGGATAGCGCCTCTTGGAAAATGAAAGGTTAATAATAACATAATGCGACCAACTAACAAGTTAAGCACGTGTAAACGCATAACAGTAAACCCAAACCAGTAAGAATATTAATTGCTGAAATTAAACTGACCTCTGAAAACACAAGTAAACATGGTAGGCATCCTACTGCAGGCAACTTTTGTAATGGGCAAAGATGGGAGCTCTAACAATTTAGTAAAACATTTGCAATAATTCACAGATACTAAATTTCTAATCACTACGTATTTTGGTGGGTAGAAAATCCAACAATGGAGAAGGAAGAGAGCTGATTTCAAGAAATGACAATTTTAATACACAGAAGAATTGTGACAACCATTCTTGAAATGCAGTTTAATCTCTGGTAAAATAAAGCAGCTGTTTAACACCTAAAACATGCTCCACTGTACAAATTGTTTACTGTGCAAGTTTAGGCTCCTTTATGTGCAAAATTATGTGCAATTTTTCCCAGATCAGCAACCAGTAGTTGCTAAATAAAGTATTTTCCACTACAAAAACTAAGAGATTAAATATTTGAGGCTGACAATACATGGTATTATTTTATATAGGCCATTTGCAGAAGCAAAGCAGTTTGAGGCAAGCCTAATTACTGTGTAATTTATAATTCTTTAACTTGAATGACAGTTGGTACTCAGTGGTTTGCAGCATTTTTAATATTCTAATTGCAAAGATAAAATAACTACAGGAAATCTACAAAAGAATATATACAGAACAATTAGCCAATCCATCTTGCGTGACTTAAGCATAATGGGTATGTTTACTCCTAAGGTAACAAACAAGCATTTAAAGGATGTGCAAGTAAAATTATTTTATGCTACTGCAATAATAGAAGAGTACAACTCAAAAGCAGTGAAAAATAATTCAGCATTCTTGCATTTAACCAACCTTTAGCTAGTGAGAATGGTTGAGAAGCAAGGGGATCAGAGCTAAGTTCCAGTGGAAATGAAGATATGCCAGTAATAATAAGCATTACTGATTTAACCTGACTGGAACAGGTTTTTTTCAGCATATGAATATTGTGATGCAGTTCTGTACTAACAGTTAGGTGTCTAACAATAAAATTGTCTGCCAATAATTGTCTATAATAAATTGTGAAACTGAACAGAACTCGTGTGCATTCAGGAAAAAATATTGTCAATTCATGCACTTTAAATTTGATTCTGCAATTGGCTCTGAGTTATCTATACATTACAATAAAAAAAAAAACATTTCCCATAAAAAACCCAAACAATTTACTATTATTATTGAAGCAGGTATAACTAATGTTTTATAAACATATGGCTCTGTTCTACCACCTAATTCTATTCTCCAGAATGGAGGATCTTCAAAGTTTTATCTACATTTCCATACTAAATATGTGCAAAGAACATTTAGTTAAGCCAGACCAAACTACCCTCATTCAAGCTTCTCCCAAATTACTAATAATAGAACAAGAGAAAATGGCCTCAAGTTGGAAGAAATTATTTACTGAGAGAGTGGTTAGGCAGTGGAACAGACTGCCTAGGGAGGGGGTGGAGTCACCATCCCTGGAAGTGTTCAAAAACTGAGTAGGCGTAGCACTTGAGCCTATGGTCTAGTTGTTAGAGAGATGTTAGGATGAAGGCCGGACTTGATCCTAGAGGTCCTTTCCAACCATAATGATTCTATGATTCTGAAGCCAATGCAGTTGCATTGGGTCTGGCCTGCAGCACCTGACGGGTGACTGGCACAGCAGCTCACAGAACCTTCATGCAGCATTGCTGGACAATATAAATTTATAACAGCTAACAAAACAGCCTTAGAAAACTTCACTGTAAAGCAACACACCCATACCTTTGAAGTATTGGGACTTTCTTACCTATTTCCACGAGTAGTTTTAAACCATTTGGTGATGCTCACTGGCAGTATAACCAAGTCTACAAATTGCTCCATTTTACTACACATCCACACAACTGTACCCTAAAATACAAACTGGTGACAAACGTAGACACTGTTCTGAGAACTCCTGATCTGTGCCAACCAGATCAGGAGTTCTCAGGAACTCCTTTAAATTGTTTATTATTAACCTCTCACTTAAAATTAGCCTCCTTTTCACTGTATAGTAGAGAATTAAAATAAACACTTGACTGATTGCTAGAGAAGGTTCAGAGTGATAATGAGGAATTGGTGCTAGTTATGTATAGCATGATGCAGTATAGACTTTATATTCCTTGTTTTCCTTCATGACTTTATGACATTTCCCCAGATACCAGTCTCTTCTCCCCCTAGTTACATAATTGTCCCTAATGTAGTCCTGGTGTGTTGCTACTACACGTGTGCTTCTCTCAGAATGTACTTAGAGTTATTTTATTGACAGACATTTAATCTGGAGATTGCTCTTTCTATTCTGCACTTGACAAGGCAGTTGTTTGACTGAGCATAGTCATCCTGTTTCCAACAGCTAACAGTGGCAGCCAGTATGGCCCATTTAGGTCTGGTTTGATATAATTTAGCTAGGTTTACACTGACATTTGTGTTTCTACCCCTGCTTTTCACTTGCAATTAGGACAGTTCTAGCCTGACTCAGCACTCATGTCCTGCAAATTGCTACACTGAAACTATTTGTTGGGTTTTGGGAGGATTGTTTTTTTGTTAGTTTAGGTCTATGAGCTAGCTTAGCCTTATCCTGGTGTTTGCTAGTGTTGGTTGGTGTGAGAGAGACAGAGGAAGAGCTTGGCATGAGCAGAGCAGTGACACTGCCTTCTTTTGCACATCAGTCACAAAATTTCACAAGAATGCTTAGACTGCTGTCAGAAACATAACATAAACATACTTGTAACATACAATCCTTGTAAGAGAAATTCTGTGCCTGAAGAAGCAGGTAGCAGTATGGCAAAAGGTCTGCCCCCTGCAGTTTAAAGGTCCACAGAACAAATGTGAAAGGTAAAATTTGCTGTAGTACTTCAGAAGGTATTTATGAGCAAGAAAGGGCTTTAAAATGTAATGTTAAAATATATTAAATTAGACAATGTTAATTGTTGAAGTTGGTGGAGTGTATACACGTCTGTTGCGTTTTTTAGGCTTCAGTAACACACCACAGGCATAAACTAAGTGGCACATGTGACACAGAATGCTTAGGAAATTCAGGAAACCATCTTTTGCTCCAGTGCTGCTATGGACAGGTGGTGTTTCATTCCTCTGCAGTAGTCATACAGGCATGTGTGGAAATAAAATGACTGAGGAATACATTATTATGTAAGTTCACATATTTAACTGAGTGACTTGCTTTAGATACACAAGTCATACAATTTATAATTAAACAGAAACCAGTAAAATAACAGGCAGAACATAGCAAACATGAAGAACATAGAGTTAGTCTTAAAATTCATACATGTTGTACCTGTACCTTTGTTCTAAGGGCTTAGTGCAGACACTGAGTACTTGCATTTAATACTGCTTTATTCTCAAGAGTAAACCCTGTGTCTGTTTGCTCTGGAGTGTGACTGCTGTCTGCAGTCCTGTTTAGGATCTCTCAACAGCAGTTTTATTTCTAAGAAATAAATTATTTAAAACAGAGAAGAAAATACTGTGATAGTCTGAATACTCCAAATGTATGTCTAGAAACTAGAACATTGATTTTTTTTTTTTTTTTTCTTATGGAATTCAGCAATATATTTTGCTTAAAGTTTGGAGTGTAGGAAGAAATGATACATGACCTGAAAATAACACTAAGAGCTTTAACAAATCACAATAACTTCTGTATGTTGAGATTTTACTTAACTGAATTTTGGTCTCAGCTCAAGATTCTCTGGTGCTGAATCCTCTAGAGGCCTCCAGCAGTATTAAGTACATGTGGGCAGGAGCTGCAGTGACAAGAATCTTTCCTCCAAGAGATCATTGTTCCCAGGTGAACTGAGAGAAATATCGAAATTCCCTGGGCTTATGATGCTTCTGTCTTACAGACTGCATCAACATCTTCCTTCAGGTTTCTGTCATCATGCTCTCTATGCAAGATGCCAAAGAACTGAAGTGCAAACTAAGGCTGTTCCCACCTCCATCCTGGGTGCTGTGGTCCAGAAAAAAATATTTTTCTTATTCTGGGTGAATTTCTCTTAAGATTTTTCTCCTCGATTTCCATATTCATATATGTGGATCTGTGCATTGTCAGGGCCCTGAGCAAAACCAGTACATTCAGAAGCAGGGTTGTGCCCGTAGTAGCCATTCTCAGTTTAGCTGGAGTACTGGAGATGGAATTCTGCTGGCTTTATTCCTTTACATGGGCTGCAGCTGGGCAGTAATGCTTAATCCTTCATAAAACCTGCTGCTGCTAACTTAATGATTAATCAGTTTTTTTAACAGATCTTAATTGACAGAGTGTGTCTGTACCAAACCAGCAGGATCAGCTTATTTCACATCAGTGCTTCTACAGTCATGGCACTTTTGAGGAAGTACAAGGAGCTGTAAAGCTGGGTTAATGTTACTATTGAGCCATATGCTTAGCTCAAAGACTGAATGAGAAAACTGTGTAGTTTAACTTCCTTTGGCCAGAATTTTCTGTTTTCAACCTTGAGCTATTTAAGAAGAGCTTCCAGTGGACCTAGATTATAATTTGCAATGACTGCACAGGGAATATTTTGTCACATATTTGAGTCCCTGCTTATGCAGGACTAAGTATTGTATATGAGACCTCAAAATTTAATAAAGGTCATACCTGCCATGAGCTTAGAATGGCAGATGGGACACTGAGAGTAAGCTGAGAGGTAGACTGCTGTTTTTCTTCCCAAGATGTTCATTCTATATCATATTTATCACTTTGAATTTTTTATTTTTTTTTTTAATCACAGAATGTGTAATTCAGGCATCCTGCTGTATAGCAGCAATGTTTCTAGGGGATATAGGACAACACCTTGTGATTTCAGAGCACACAACACAGAACACCTTCTTTTGTTACAAGAACAGCACGCTGTAATCAGAGGAAAAAAGCCACTGTGTCACCGAGTCCGTCTAACTAATACATATTATAACTGACCTTTATTTTCCCATACATATTCTGTATTAAAGATTTAGAAAAAAAAATAAAGTGAAGGACAAGCCAGTGTTTACTGATACAGGCTAATCTCTTACAGCACTCTGCTTTGGCAGTCTTACTAAGCAGCTACTCTGAGTTTGAAAAAAAATCTTGTGAAATATGGCTCGTTTGCAACTTGTTATCTAGCTGGAGGCCAGCTCTGTAATTAAGAGTTGCTTGATCCTCAGTTCCTTATGGAAGTATTCCCAGAAGAATTTAGAATGTCTCTGATAGAGAACACAGGTAACAGACTGCAAAGGAATCCATTTGGTCCTGTCCCAGGCTAAACCTCTGGTGGTGGGAACAGGCTTTTGAATACATCCAAGTCCCTCAAGTTAATCAATCCCTTCAGTTTGGGACACAGAGGCAGACTAGATGATCTAGTGCTAGTCCATTGCACTAGCTTGTACAGTGAACTCTAGATAGAAGAGGTGGCATGCAGACAAAATACAGAGGAAGTATTTTAGCAATTAATTTTCCTCAATTGAACTGGAATATCTTTCTACTGTGGTGGTATGCCATGCACTAGAAGCAGTTAATAAAGTCAACAAAGGGGAGTGGATTTCTACTCTTGTAATTCCATTTCTTGAAGAGTGAGATAGAGAAAAATAATGAGGCAAAATCTGCTGCTTTCACTAACACACTGATCTACAAATATTGTTTTCTTCAGTATATTACATGGGGTATATGTTTCACCCATCTATAGACTGTAAGAGGATCAATGCTGAACAGATAGGACACATTGAATAACTACAGCTTTCCCTTTTACTAACCAGAAAAAATATTACTATTTAAGATGGTTTTTTCAATTTTAAGTGAATTGCATAAAAATAAAAGTTACGGATTTGCTATTCAATGTAACCATAATCTTAAAGAACTTTTGTTTCTAGAACTAAATGAAACACCTTTTATGGAAGAAACTATTTTAATAGTGTAATAGTCAAAGTATACAAAAAATTGTAACAAATGTTAGATCAACAGATTAAAGAGAATTTGTGGCCTCACTGGACAATGTGCATTACATACCTCATAATTCATATGAAAGAGAATTAGGGCACTTTTTTTTTCCCCAAAACTAACAGTTTTATAATGTCCATCCTACAAGCTTATTCTGTCCATCCTACTGCTACTTCAAATGCAGGAGTTACATGTTTCAGAGGAGCAGAGAGCTAGAAAGGTTTTACTTATTGATTTAATTAATATACAATTGTAAACAAAACTTTATCCAGTTTTATTTTCTTTTAAAGCTTACTTGCAAGTCACGTTTTATACGCAATCTCCTACAACCTAACTTTGGTAGTGGCTCATTTAACATGCTAAAAAATATTTGCTACTCACACAATTTGCATTAAATGTTTAAAATACCATGAATGAAACAAAAGTTAATTTGTATAAATGGAAAAAGAGGCTAGAAATATATTTTAGAACCACTGAAAGCCTTTACTGTATCATAGTCACTTCAAGTGTTGTAAAGCAGTTATCTACTATCTTTAGCTTTTCTTCAGAAAGCAGGTTTTCTTGCTTCAGTTGTCCAATAAGAGCTTCCAAGGACCTGAGTCTCCCCAAAGTTTTTGTCTCCTCCATTTCAAGTAGACTGATCTTAGAGTAGAGCTTTGAAATTTTTTGCCAAAGGTGCTCTCTGTCTACATCTTGTTTGCAGTATGAATGCTCTGTTTGTAATACTTCACTTCCACCATATGTATTCATATACAGAGCTTTATCTGTTTCTGTCTCTTCTGTGTCAAGAAACTCTAGATTCAGAGGCAGAAAAGAACTATTAACTATTTCTGGCTCTTCTGGACTCTCAGCTGGCACAATGAAAGCGATGACAGATTCCTCACTTCCACTGAACTCTTCAATAGTTTGTGTGACCGTACTCAGTAAAACTGCACTTTCACTTGTTGGCTGTACTTCAACAGAACAGCCTACAATGTGAGAGTTGGGATTTTCAATTGCATAGTCAGTAATTGAACCTAAAGCATTTTTCAGTTTCAGAGATGAATTCAAGTAGTCAGGCTCTGTAAACTGCAAGACTGTAGCTGTACAGCCTAATGGCTCCTCTACAAATGCATGAGCGCCGATAGCTTCCCTGTTCTGGGCTTCTGCTGCCATTAGAACAGGATTGGGTTGGATTTGATGCTTAGATGAATTACCAAGAATGACACTCTCTGCCTGAAAGTATTCTCCATTTTGAAGTTGCAGGGTTTGAATTTGTAAAGGTTTACTCAACGCAGTTGAGCAAACTACTGCTACTTTTTCATCTACATTTTCTGCAGTTACACAATTTTTCTTTGGTGTGCAAGGTTCAAGTGATATAGATGCCTTCTCTGACTCTGCATTTTTGTTTGTTTCTTTCAGGTTGTCTCTCTCTCTCTCTTGCAAGGTCTTCTGAGAAGAGTCTTTTTCCTGGAGAAAAAAAAAAAACCAAGACATATCCAACCACCTTGTAACTGGGAAACCACTCGAACATCCAAAAAAAAAAAAAAAAGCCAGATATCATTTTCTAGCATGGTACTATATAACTAGTAATTTCTATTAGCACTATTTAAAATTACATGAGATCTGAAAATTCATGTAAGTGTTCTCCATAAATTTGCTTAAGGTCCTAAATGTTAAAATCTTAAAGATCTACTGGAAATAATTGTTTGGATTATTTTTTTCCAACTCTAAGCAAATTCACCAGTTTACACAATTCATCATCATTTTAAAAGCACCTGAAAAGAAGCAACTGGACAAATCTGTTTGACAAAGATGGGGTAGCATCTCCTATTACCACCTGAAACATTATATTAAATGTATTAAATATACACAATGGAATATTTTTGCATTAAGGATACAACAAAGTCTTTTTTTAGCCAGTTATAGCAGATTTGTAGTCATGAAATCCACCCCAAAGAGAATTTAGTAACACAAGAAGATTATGAATACAGGCTTGCAGAACAGTAAACATGTTAATGCATGAACACACAGCTGGATTTTTAAACAAAAAACTCAATTTTGACAACTAAACAATACATAAAAATGGAGGAGGTTTTTTTTGGATGTACAGTAATTTTAATAAAGGATAAAGTGTTAACAGGACTTTAAATAGAAGTCATTACTGAAAGAAGGACAGTTAGATGTTTACCCTCTTTTAGTCACCTTTTCCCTTCCTCCACATCAACTACATGACCACCTGATTAGATTTAAGATCAGTATCCAAGTAAGGTTTTTTGATATGTGAGTGAAACAAAAATGTGCTAACAAGTGTCATTTTTTTTCCCCAATATGCTTGATTATGAAGAGACCAAGGTGCAGAAATTCTACTCATGTTAGGCTTGTAGACTAGGAACCAAAACCAATAAAACCCAGAAGAAACTAAACAGAAGAAAAATCAACTTTAACTTTGGTAAGTAAACATAGGCCAGGTAAAAAAAACCAAAGTGGGGTGAGGAGGTGGAGGAAGAAGCAAGGCTGAAAAAACCCCAAATTATGAGTAAAAAGATAATTTTGAAGTGTTCATAATAGTATGTACATAGTCTGAAGCATCCTAAATATATTCTACATTGCAATCTCCTTTTATACAAAATTTTGGTGTTAAAAGGACTAAAAATGTATACAAAACAGAATTAATTTGCTTATGATTATGTTTTCAAAGGCGATACTTAATGTCAAATCAACCTTATACATTTTGAGAGAATAAAGTGATTTCCTTTTATCTGTTCTACTAGCAGCTGAAAAAGGGCTTCTCAGAATAAATCTTGTAACTACATAAATGATTTATCTTATGAAATAGATTACAGAAATGCCCCCCCAATTCCTGCTTATAAAAACTATAATTAAAGGTAAAGGAAAGGTACAAAAACACCTCACTGGATAAAGCTGCTTGAAGACCTTTACTTTCATTGAAAAGCTTCCTTGTCATCTGTCCCTGTTCTCATATGAGTCTTCAAAATAAAAATCCTTGTGAACTCAAGTAGAATGGTTACCAGTATTGAAAAGCAGGCAACTAACTCTGCTCATGAGTCACAAACATACTCTGTGTAGAAGAAAAATTAAATCATTAAGCACTTCTGGGAAGATATTCCTCACTTGCTCTGTAATACATAAAGCAAGGTGGTGGAGAACAATACAGAAATACTGCAACTCTCACCTGTCTGCTGCTCTATTTCCCAAACCAAGGTTTTATAGATAAGTGTTGAAAGGCAGCTTGGAACTTCAGCTTCTTGTTCCTCTACATTAACTTGGGAGCACAATATGAAGGAATTCTCTCACACAATAAGCACAGCTCTTTCCTATGTCTTTTTGAATATTCAGTTTATGTAGAAATTTTAGGTTTGGAGCAACTACAGAAGCAGTGACCAAGTCAATGGGTACAGATCTTTTGCTGAGATGGTCACTCACATGTGACCAATGTGTAGGTGTTTAGAGAATTGCAGTCAGAAGAGTGACATCTAAGAAAATAATGCCAGAGAGAGAACCCAAGAAAACAAGTTCACAGTATCAGAAATACAAAAAAAATGGCATCTCTTTCCTTTTGATAGTAGGGAAGTAACAGATACTGAAAGGAAGCATAGAGTAATCTTTTCCCAAACTCAATAAAGTTATCCGAGATTTCCCATGTATACTACTAATGAAAAAATAATTTAGAGCAGTCATTGGCAATACCACTGAATAAAAAAGTTTAACATGGAAATTCTACTATCTGCCTTCGTAGGTGTACTATACAAGAGAGAATAAGGAAGTGGGGAAAAGCAAAATTATCTTTGAGGGGTAAAAATCACTTAGTTTATCTGCAATTGCACAGGGCAGCAAAGTCCAGTTCCAAAGGTAGGGCTCCCTGTAACAATGAAATCACAGGCAAGTGAGGAATTATTGAAATGGGAGGGAGGGATGATATTTATAGATAAGTTACTGCTGCCACAAATTGTAAGAATTTCTATTTTTATATAAGAGATTAATCAAGATTGCTTTTCACTGTCCAATCCAAAGCAGTCTGGACAACACTTTCAGCTACCCAAAAAGACAGAGAACTTTGACTAAAAATAATATTTTTTTTGTAAACTTAATTAGCCACACATTGAAGTTCTAGCAATTTAATCTTAACAGTAATTCCAGTCTTTCCATTTCTCCTGTCACAGGAAGACAGTTATAGGCCAGAAGAGAATTAGCACAGCTTTTATCAAAATTAAGCGTCTGTGTAGCAGTATTTTTATTTAACCAATAGTACAAGTCTTTGAAAGACAAGATGGAATAGTCTTTGTTGTGTGTCTCAGCAGCCTACACTCCTGAGCTCTTAAGAAGATAGGGACAGGAAAGAGAAATGTGCTGTTTGAAACTGATATATTAAAAAGCCTGTATTTATGTACAGTTAATAGAGGGTCTTAAAATAGCTTTAAAGTATTAATTAGGAGTAACTGCACAAGAAAAAGTATTTAAAATAATATTTAGAATATTCTCATAGGAAATTAATTTTTCTGTCGTAAATTTCCTATAAGAAATGATTCTGTAATTTCTAATTTAAAAATATATTGAACTTCCAGACA
>JAOEGS010017126.1:156-21925 GCA_025447755.1 Corythornis vintsioides | reverse complement strand
AATTAAAAAAAAATGATAGGATGGGGTTTTAATGGAGTTCAATGTTGTATGTTGGCTCCTATCCTTTTTCACCCCTCCCCTTTTGGAATCTTTTCTCTTTTTTTTTTTTTTTTTTTTTTAATTTTTATTATTGTTGTGCCTATGTTTATAGCAACATTTAAAACATCACACAGAATTCAGGATGTATTCTAGTCATGTTCAGCTTGTATTAAATCAGACCTTTCACCACAGCTATACTCTTCTGATGTGCTGTACCCTCACTCTCACTTTAAGAGCCTGCATCCTAGCCAGCAGCATCCAGCTGCCTTCAGGGCCTTTCAGGAGCTGAGCACTCCTGCTCTTTGGTAGGGAAGCAAAATAGGCAGCTTAAGGGAATGAAAATATCAGCAAGTAAGACCTGTTGGGTAATCAGCTGAGTGCTGAGGGAGGGATGAGGAGGAGGGTCAAATGGAGCATATCCAGCCCTATGTGTTTGCCCCACAGCACTGCACTTGGCCATGGAGATTGATGGCATCAAATCCTGAATGTGTGACCAAGCAAATGCTTCTCCTTGCAAGAGAAAATACAATTAAAGAAAGGATAAACTTCCACCATTTATTTGCTGTGCCTACTTAAAAGTGTTCATGATGGGATTTTATTTGGTATTTATGAGTCCTCTCTCATGGCCTGACAGAAAACTTCTTGTCTCTGCCCATATACTTAAAATACTGCCCATCACTTTATGCTCTTTACCATCCCCAGCTTGCTAGGCAGAATATGTCTTTCAGAGCATGTTTTCTTCTTTCCAAGGCACATCCACAGAAAACTCTCCCTTTGGCTTTTCCTCTCCCATACCCATTATTATGAAGCACCCAAATGTGCATTTCTTGTACATCCATAACACACGGAAGACAAGAAACAATCCCCACCTCCAAAGCTCCCCCAGAATGCACCCCAGCTCATTTTTGAGAAGCTATAAACAGGTTCCCAGCTCAATTGCTGGCATTTTTCTCCACTAGGTGATTATTCAGGCTTCAGTTAATTCTTTAGTTCAGGTGATTCAGGACAAATTAGACATAGCTGCAGGTAGCTATGTGACCAGTTCCAGAAAACCCTTTCGTTGTATGGGTTTTTTTTGCCTTTAATATTTAAAAAAAATTAACATCTTCAAGTTATACATCAAGGCTCATCTTGGCTTTAGATTGTTGCCTTTCTGATTCTAGGGCTGGGTGGGGTTTTGATTTATTTTTGTTTTGTTTTTTTGGAAGGGGCTCTAGTTAGTAAGTGTGGTTATAAAGAAAGCCACATCTTTAATCAGTAGTGTAAGAACAAAAGATTAAAATACATGGCTCTGTATCATGGTAGTTATTTTGGGATGAATTGAGACAGACAGACAAGATTACCCCTTAATCAGTACAGCTGTATTGGTCTTCTACCTACTTGTTAATTGTCTGAAGTGTTTATTAGTGTCTCACAATATAAATGTTGTAAAAAAAATAATGCCTGAACTTTACAAGTCTCTTTCTTAGGAGCCCAGTATAAGCAGGGTTTTTCTTGTGAAAGTAGAATATCAGGTAACATGATGAGCTGGAACACAACTGTTTTGAGATCTCAAAAGTGAAAGGTGCAGAGGGTATCATGTATTGTGGTACTTGCTGAAAAAAAAAAAAAAAAGAATGCAAGAACAAAGGGAATGAGAGGAAATGTGAAAACAATGGGGGAGAAAAACTGCTTTTAGCCTTACAGAGTAGGCATTGATTCACGAAAGCAGAAGATAATTCCTCATTGTATAGTTTTCAGACAACAGCTAGAATATTAACTTGCAGTGAATGACTGCAAAAATATCAATGAACTGAAAGAAGCCAAGGAAAAGTCACTAAAAAAATAATGTTTGGGAACTGAGGGGATAGCTAATAGGAAAAGAGGAAAAAAATATATTTACTGAATTGGTGGAATGGAGCATGAGCAAGAAATTGACATAGATGTCAGATTTGGAAAAGATGACAAATTCAGGAAAAAATAAATTGCTTTTGTACTTCAAGTTCAGAAAGAGGAATTCTGGGATGAAAATAGACTTCTTACCCAACCCCCCCACACCCCCCAAAAAAAAAAAAGTTTCCTTAAAAATTTTTGTTCTAATCTGAGGAATGATCTTAACAAAAAGGAAGAAGTCATTATTTTTAAGAATGGCAACCAGTGCATTAGAAAATGCTGCACAGACATTTTATGGTATCTTTGAGGCCTTCAGGCTTACATGTGGTGCAATTTCCTGAGCATTTTGTGTGTGGTCTCTGAATGCTTCTAGTTTTGAGCATAGCTTTACCACTTTTATGCATCTGTATTCTGCAAATTAAAATAAAGCAACCAGGTTAGTATCTATTAATGACTTTCATAGGACTAATGCTACATTCTGACTTACAAGACTAATTGCGTCTTGCTGAAAGAAGTTATACATAGGATCTTGCATGGAACGTTTACTGTATAGTAGTATAGTGCACTTGTGCAAAATATGAAGTAATCCAAAAGGAAGTTACACATCTAACTAGTGGCATTATGCCCATCTCAGAAAAATAAATAGGAAGGCCACTTAGTATCAGCTGACCTCAGTGAAAAAAATGGAAGCTTTCTGCTTAACTGAACCCTTCTAGAGAAACTATTGATTAACTTTTCTTTCTCCTTCTGACAATGGAGACTATATCAGTGCCGTGCTTATGGCTGCATCAACTTGAATTTTAATCTTTATTCCATATCTTTTTTCACCTTTCTGGAACTTCCCTGAAGGAAAAGAGAGGACTGCTTGCTAGAAACAGCTGGAGTGTTATTTTGCTACCGGGTCTGTGTGATGCAACCCTCTGTAAATATGAACTCCTGACACACTGTGGCTGCTCCTCAGGACCACTGTGCATTCAGTCCATGGGTACAGGCACACAGCTCTTGCAGACTGTATTTGGCAGCCCCCCAGTACATCCCCGTGTGCCTGCCAAGTCCAACCAGCCTGTTTGCTTCTGCTACTCCAGGGCCACCATAGCTGGATAACCTCTCTGCTTTAAAAGCAGGACAACCAGAGTTTGCTCCATTTGTGTGCACCAGTGGTGAGCACAAAGGTGATGCTAGAGCTCTCTGTGCTTACTTTTCTTGATCTTGCTTTGCCTTGCTCACTGAGTAGGAGAAACTCTGGAGGGCAGGGTGGGAAGCAATTGTGACAAGTATTTATTTTTTTTTCTCCTAACTAAAGAATATGAAGTGAGGCTGCAACTGCAGGTTTGCACAACAGTAGTTCTTAAAAGAAAGCAGAGCACCAGAACTCACTGATAAGGACCTAAAGATGTTGTGAACACTGGTAAGAGTACAGCTGGGGAGTGGCAGTCCTGTCAATGGTACTTAGACCATTGGTGATGTATTGTTGGCTCCATTTGGGTTCTCAGTTCCTGGGCTCAAAGAAACTGAGGTAGTCACTTCTAGATGCTGTTTGAGACTTACCAAACATTGTGCTTAATATCAAATATTAACAGTTTCTATCTATCTAATAAACAAGCTTAATGTAAGAATTCAAAGAGATAGATTGCCATGGCTTTTGGGACATTGGCAGCATTCTGTGGGCTGAAAACCTTATAAAGGTTGGGTGTGCCAAACTGGATTTTCCTGGGTTTTTTTTCCTGTTCCTTTTACCCCCACCTTTAGTTGGCAGCATGCTGTTCACAACAGGAGTGATCAGAAATTGTGATGGTGGTTTTCAAGGAAGTTTTATGAGTTTGATTAGGTACCTTGATGAGAACAGTCTACATTATAGTCATCATGGTTATATGATGAAATATATATAATCTAAATTGACAGGAAGATTTTTGATTTTTAACACTGCAATTAATTTGCTACCTTGATTCTTATTTTCTTGACACCTCAGGGCCCAGTCTGGAGAGTGGCTGCATAATGTAACTCGGATTCTGAGATCAATGAGCCTTTGTGGAAACAGATATGCAAAGAACCAAATTGCAAGATGAAAGTCCTCTGAACTCTTAAGTATTGCAAGGTGATTGTGTAAAGCCTTGACAAACAAAACAAGAAAGCCTTGCTGCTTTATGAACCTATTATCTAAGTTGTACATTACTTAAAGGCATTGCAAACCTGAGAAATTCCTTGCTGCTGGAGCCTGCAAGCCGTAGAAAGCAGCAGCAGCTGGTTGTCTTTGTGCTGCAGTTAGCATCAGTGTGCGGGCGTGGGGAGTGTTGACGAGCAGCACTGCTCAGCGTGTCCATCGCGCTTTCTGTGCTGTGGAGTGGCAGACCCTCTAGGCTTTCCCGAATTTAATGTGTTTTCATACGTCTCTCGATGCGTTTGTTTCTTACACAGCACCTTTTAGCAGGATTTGGGCTCCTCTTCTTTCCCGCGGTCTCCATGGCTTTCACCACAGAGTCCCTCTTGGCCCCGTCAGGAGCCTCTGTTCCTCCGCCAGCTCCTGTGGGCTCGGTAGCGCTCGTCCGAGGAGCGGAGCCGCTGCCCAGGCGCTGCGCGCACCAGCCCTAGCCGCTCCGGTTCGTTCCCTGCCCCCGTCCCCTTCGTTCAGGGGCTGCTTCGCAGGGGAGAGGAGCCCTCGCTGCGAGTGCCGGGCGGGCAGAGCGCCGGGCGGGCAGAGCCCCGCAGTCCCCCTCAGGCCGGGGCGGGCTGGGCGGCTGCGCACCCGCTCGTCTGGCCGCGCGCTCGGAGGCGGGGAGCGGCAGGCGCCTCGCGAGAGCCGCGCGCTAGCCCCGCGAGATCTCCGCCGCCTCCCTCCCGCCCGCGTCATGTTGTCCCTTTGACAAGCCGCCCGCCGCCGTTGGTGTCGCAGGACGGGACGCGGCTCCCGGCGGGGGACTCGCCGCCCGCCCTGCCTAGTAGAAGACCCGGGCTAAGGTCTCCGCCGCCTCCCCGCGCTGGCCGGTGAGAGCTCGGTGCGGGGGGGCTGATGCGCCCGGCCGCTGGTGGGGACAGGGGTGGGAGGCCTGAGCGCGGCCGGAGAAAGGGAGGGGTGTGGAGCTTCCCTCAGCTCCAGCGAGCCGGCGCCTGCCGGGGCGCGGCCGCGGGGGGCCGGCTGCAGCCCGCTGAGCCCCAACGCGGCTCCCGCACCGCCTTGTCATGCGGGAGCGGCTGCACCCCCTGTGCCGCCGACGGGTGCTGCGGGGAGCGGGGAGGCGAGGCCGCGGCTCAAGCCACGGGCGTCTGGGCAAGGAGGAGGGTGCAGGCGAGGGTTGAGGGAAGGGGAGGCAGGTGGGTCCGGTCGGATGTCAGTGCCCTGTTGCTGAGGGGGAGAGAAGGACGGGCATCCAGCAGTTCTTCCTTTGTAAGCAAGGGAGGAGGGGACTTTTTGTGCCTCTTCAAAGCAGTAGAAACCATATGAGATCTGCATTATGCTTCGACTGGGAGCCTTGAGCCTCATGAATGTGGCTTCAGCGTGGCCATGCGTTCTTCCTCATAGCATTAAATGATCTCTGGCTGTGTGCATCCTGCTTGGATCTGGTGTCTGTCTGAAATTTGTCATGCTGGCCTTTATCAACTGTGTGTATGACTGTAGGTGTTTCATGTGTCTCCAGACCTGTCATCTCAATTGCATTGTCTCTACATGGCTATATGCTGGCTTTTACTTGGAGTACTGAAAAAATTATATATTTACCTAGATATGGTGTATTTTTAAAACATCTTTATCTACTGTTGTTTTAGACCCGTTCTTCATGTTAGATATCTAAACTGATTGTTGCTTCATGGACAGTTACATTTGCTGTAGTTGGGACCATGTGCTGTGTATATATGCATACATGCTGCATACATATATATACATGTATAGATAAACATATTCATACTATTCAGAAATTCAGAATGTCTTTGGTTGGAAGAGACCTTCAAGATCATCCAGTCCAACCTTGGCTCCAGCACTCCAAGCTCACCACTAAACAATGTCCCTGAGCACCAGGTCCACATGCCATTTAAATACCTCACTGCCCTGGGCAGACCATTCCAATGTTTGATAACCCAGTGAAGAAGGGTTTCCTAATATCCAGCCTGCACCTCCCCATGTGCAGCTTGCAGCCATTCCTGTCACAAGTCAGCAGGGAGAAGCAGCTCCCCTGTCCTCACTCCAGCCTCCTTTCAGGTAGCTGTAGAGAGTGAGAAGGTCTCCCCAGCTTCCTCCAGACTAAACCACCCCAGCTCCTTCAACCACTCCTCAGAACTTGTGCTATAGGCCCTTCCTGACCTTTGTTGCCCTTTCCTGGACACACTTCAGCACTTCTGTGCCCTTCTTGAAGTGAGGGGCCCAGAACTAAACACAGTATTCAAGGTGTGGCCTCCCCAGTGCCCAGTACAGGGGGACAATCACCTCCCTATTGCTGCTGGCCACAGTGTTTCTAACACAAGCCAGGATGTCCTTGGCCTTCTTGGCCACCACCATGCACTGCTGACTCATGTGTAGTTGACTGTCCACCAGTACTCCGGGTCCTTTTCCAACTTGCAGCTTTCCAACCACAAAGCCTGTAGCTTGCCATGGGCTTGTTATGACCCAAGGGCAGCACTTGGCCTTGTTGGACCCCATGCAATGAACCTTGGCCTACTGATCTAATCTGTGCAGGTCCCAGTGGTGAAGCTTCCCTACCTCTAGCAGATCCACACACCCACCCAGCTGGGTGTCACCTGCACATTTACTGAGGGGCCATTCAGTCCCCTCCTCCAGGCCATTATTAAAGATATCAAAGAGAAGAGTCCCCAGTACTGAGCCCTGGGGAACCCCACCTGTGCCTGGACACCAGCTGGCTCTGTTCACTGCCAGTCTTTCAGCCTGGCCATCCAGCCAGTTTTTGATCCAAGCCTTGCACCATGAGTTTCTGAAGGAGAATGCATGAGGAGAGAGGGTCAAGGCTTTACTAAAGTGCAGGTAGACAATGTCCACAGCTCTTCCCTCATCCACGAGGCAGGTCACCTTGTAGAAGGAGATCAGGTTGCTCAGGCAGGAGCTGCCTCTTGTAAACCCATGGGCTGACTGGGCCAGTCAGCAGGGGCTTGGTCAGTTCTGTAGTTTAGCCAAGTGCTCTATGCTATTATTTTATAACAGAAACTGAAAGATATATATTTACACACACTGAATTTAGATCTCCTTGTTACAGCCCCCATACAGAACCACATCTTTTCCTTGCACAAATGTGTGGCACTGTAGAGTACTCGGGTTTTAGGATTGAATCTCATAGTAATTGTGGGGAAATATAACAGATGTTTAATCTGGAAAGGTAGACATGTACCTGGTCAGCCTGCTGCTGCTTCCTAGTATTCTAGGAGGAATCTATTAATTTGGTATTAAAGATGGAAAGCTGTACAATGTAGCTACAGGACAGAAGGGCATTGCCTGCCTCCTGCATCCTTGCACTTAGAAGGAATTTGTCAGGTGGCTTTATACACAGTAGTTCTTTTTCAGAATGAAATACCATAGGGCTTCTTGTCCCTGAGAGTATAAACAAACTTGTGTGTGTTTGAGGTTTCCTCCCTGCTCTTATGTTCTTATTTAAATGTAGTTTGTATGTTTTGTTTGTTATCTTAAGATTAAGGATAACCATGGTTTTGTGGCTGGGAGTATATAAGTTGAAGGTGGAGTGACATTGACATTTTTTCTGCAAGGTGTGTAAAGGGGGTATTTGATTGTTAATTAAGAATAATAGGGATATAAAGCCTTTGTATTTTTTTTATGAAGAACTGCTTGGCAGAGTAAGAATATAACGTGGTATTTTCTTTATTCATTTAATCCTCAAATAGAAAAATAGTTGAAAAAAACCCTTTTTCTTTCAGACCTTAATTAAATGGATATTATTGGTTTAGTAAAGGATGACTATATGATGCTTAGGAAATGGCCTGTCTAAAAATCTCACATTGTATTTTGTCTTTAATTTACCAATTTCAGATAGTTATAATTTTCTCTCTCTAAGACAGTGCAGGGGTGCTCTGCAGGTTTTTAAGTATCAATGATAGCAGGAGCAGGACCATTTTATGGTTGGGAAAAAGACATGTGGTCTTTGTGTTTGGGCAGTAAAATTAAAAGTACATATATTTAAATATTTTTGTTTAAGTCTTACTTTACATATTCCGGTCTTTGTGTTTATGTTTTTAATATAATTATTCTTGTACAAGGGAGCACTTTTATCTCCATTTTAGAAATAAGAAATGGGGACAAAAGTAATATGTATTTCAGGGAGCTTTGGAGAAGGCATTTAAGTTCTTGTCATAGGTTGTTAGGAAGTTAAGTTCCTTTCAATACAACAGTCTTCATTTAGATCCTGTACAGACACTCAATCTTCCTCTCTTTATAGAACTTGAAAGGTTTTTCTCTTGCTCTACCAGGATGTTTTAATTAAATGGAGGATGCATTTGTCTAGGGTTTATTTGACTTCATAGTGTCAAAGGCATTTTAGTGAATGGTGAGTACTGTGGTGGTTATGTTAGGGTTTTTTATCTCATGATTGGTTCTAAGCTCTCAACAAAACTGCTGGCAGGTTTCCTTTTTTTTCTGTCCCCCTGTTGTGGCTGACAATTGTATGGAACATTCCAATCTGGGAGGTGTTTTCTCTTTAAATTAAACATCTGAAGTAGCCCTCAGGGAAAGCTCTTCTTTCCTAGGGCTGCTGGAACCCAGTGGCTGTGGAATTTGCCCATCCACAGCAAGTGGCCCTGTGGCCTGGGAACTGGCCAGGTATTTTCTGTGGCCTTGACTGCCTCTTGTGACTGACCTGATGTCATCAGACTCGTTGGGAGTGTGCTCAGGTGGCTCAAGCAATCATGTTCTCTGCTGGAAGCTGGAATTCATTTGCTGTTTAAAGAACAGCTACAGTTTGAGGCTTCCTTACTAGGAATACTTTTTTTTGTTTCCCTTCTGTGAGCAGTGTGTAATACAGAAATTTCCTCTTCAAACATTTATTTAGAAATACATGAATTTATACTACAAAAAAATTCTTTTTCAATTAGTTACACTGGGAGTACTCTGAGTCAAGAACTTGAATATTATCATCAGGTGTGTACTTGGCTTATTTTGCATTCAGATGCAGTCCAGGTCTTGAGCACCTTTAAAAAAGTATTTTACTCTTTGCTTTAATGTGTAGTTTCTTATTTCAAAACCAGACTCAATTGTATTTTAAAGCAGAATCACCTACACTGTATTCCAGGGAGATAAATGATTAAAAAACTTTAAGAGGACCATCATATAATCAGGTTGTAAGTCTCCTCTGGATGTCACACAGTCAGAGAATGGTTTGGGTTTGAAGAAACCTTTAAATATTGCCTGGTCTGACCCCCTGCCCTGGGCACAGACATCTCTCACTAGACCAGCTTGACTCAAAGCCTCATCCAACCTGACCTTGAACACTTCCAATGATGGATCCACAACTGTTCCAAGCAACCTGTGGCTGAATTTTGAATATCCAGAAATACCTGGGCTTTATAGTCTCCTATCCATTGCTTTCTCATCTTAAAATGATGATTACTAATAAATACTTATTAATATTTACTTTTTTTTTCTAATTTTCACAAGGAAATGTTTGTTCCCGGGTCGTATGGTGGTTGGAAATACTGCAACTACATAGTTAATAGTAGTATGTCAGTAGAAGTAATTGCACCTTTGTGAGAGAGTAGTTATGATAAAACCTCATCAGGGTTTGCAGTCCTTTCCCAACAGAAGATCAGACACCTTTCCTCCAGATTGTTGGAATGTTTTTGTTGCTTGGGGGTGTCTGCTTCTCAGCTCCTCATACTGAGTGCTTTTAATGGTTATGTATGTGGACTGTCTTCTACATTCTCAGCTTTTGTTTCAGTATACTTTTATGCATCTGAATAAATAAGGAATTAAATGGATTTTTTTTTTTTTAGGTTTCTGTGCTGAATAGTGATGATAAACTTTTATTTCTCTTCTGCTTGGGTAGTTTTTGTACAGCACCCAAGTGTATAAGGGTTTACATTCATTATTTATGATTTTTTTAATAAACATAAAGGCAAAAGAGCATATAGCTTGAAGTTATTATCAACTTAAAAATAACTTAATCCTGCTTTTGTCTGTCTCCCAAAAGATTTTTGGAGTGATCATTTATGACCAGCTGAAACCATAGCCTTATATTGGTTTCAGTAGTAGACCTTTAATGAATAAATAATTCTAAAGGAACCTAAAATGATGGTAGGAAAGCTGAATTTAAAATAATATCAGTAGAACCTGAGCATGGCTTACCTGACAGAGTCAGGTGGAATTGAATGTTTGGAAAGAAAGACTGATAGCTGGCTGCAGAATAAATCTGAATTTGGATCTCAGTAGTTTAGTTTCCATATGCTGAGCAGAAGGGTCATACAAGGAGGGAAGATAGTGGCTGTTGTGACCAGTGGAGACAGATGTTCACACACATCAGTTAATGTTAGTGTGCATTTCATTGTCATGTTTTTCTTAGGAGTGAAGAACAATCTGCTCTAGCTACTGTCCTTGCTGTTTCTGGTTTAGTTTGTTCTGCTCAGTGTCTTGCTGTTCCAGATATGTAAGAGACCATGACTTTTTTTGCTGAATTGTTTTACTGTCCATCTCCTATTATCTAGTACCTTTCTCCTTTTTTTTTTTTCTTTTTCTGTTTCTAATGTCTCTTTTTGTCTCTGCTTTCAATTCTTTGTTAATTTGTTGTCATTTTTCTGCAGTGTCAGTTTTTTCTAATTTATTGTTTCTCTTTTTCTTTCCCATGACTGTTTTGTATAGATATTACCATTCACCTCCCATCTGTCATGACAGTGTGTGTGGACTAAATGTATTGGACCAAAAGAACACTTGAGGAACATTATCTTGCACTGTAATCTACAGTGCTTTTTGGCACGAGTAAAATATTGAACAAATAACACTTCTAGGCAACATGATGTTTGGTTATCATCAGTTCTAGCCATCATAGTTTGCCCTGGCCATGAGTAATATGGAACATGTTGTGGTTTTGCATTGCTTGTGGGTTTTACATTGCTGGCTGGTGACAGGGCAGGATTTGAATAATATATTCCTGGTTTCTAAATAAACCTTAAAAAAAAAAAAAAAAAAGGCTGTAAATGTTGTTTGGAGCACTGAAATCTGATGCTAAATCATATATATATATGATATATATTATACATATATGGTGTATATATATATGATATATATAACCCTTTATGAAAAAAGTGAAAAGCAGTTTGCTTTTCTTTCCCCTGTCCTTTCAGATTCAGACTTTAGGAAGGATTTTAAAAACTGCTGTGTTCTGATGGGACCATGTGAAGCATGATTGTTGCTGGGGCTTGTGCCTTCCTTAGAAGATGAATGAAAGACTTGGATGGTAATTTGTTTATGGAATGTTAGGAGCTGGTAGGACTGGACATCAGCAAAACCAGAAAACATCCCTGTTGCACAGGTCACATCTCTCCCTTGAATTCTACATTGGGTTCTGCAGTCAGCCAGATGAACATACACATGCATTTACTGATGCTGCAGGTAGGTCATTGTAGCAATACAGATGATCATATAGCAGTAAATGAACTAGGAAAGGAGGCAAAGGAGTGTGGTGTAGGGGACCAGAAGTATGCAATGCTTTGTGGAGAAAGTCTTTGTATTTAGTTGATACTGCAATGGAGGAGTAAAAAGACCACACTTTGTGTTTTGTAGTTGTGTGAGGAATTGAAGACTATTGAGTTAATAATGTAGTAGACTTAGATACAGAATAAAGGCTCTGGATTACTAATAAGAAAGTCACATTTATTTGAATTAGCAAAATAATTTAGAAGGGTTCAGAGTACTTACTAAAACTTTAAAACTTTTTACAACTTCAAAGAGATTCCACATGTATAAAGTTACCTACAGTAGAAGCTCAACAGAATGCTGAATTTCATTCTTCTGACATTTTAAGAGCTACTGTGGTGGTGCAGATCCCCCTGCCCCATGTCAAATATTTTTATAATTACGAGTTATAATATCGTTGCTTTTTCTCACTACAAACATTGTACCAACTTGCTGTTGTGTTATATTATTGTTTCCTACAACACATGGTTCTCTCCTCTTATTTCTCTGGCTGCCACATCATGCTTTCTCTAAGCAGGAAAACGTGACAGCATTTTCCACATCTTGAAGAGGCTCTCCTGTTTTGTATACATTTCAAATGGTAGGAATCGGAGAACCCAGTAGTTGAACCTTCCTCAGTTGTCTGTGTTGTGGTGAGGTGCTTGTGTGAAAAGAGATGTCCCTTGTACAAGACAGTGTTCCCAGTCATTTTTGATTGTCACAAGGAAATGTTTGTAAAATGTCATAAAAATCTGGATTTTCTTTTGAAATAATTAAAACAAGTAAACAAACAAAAAACCCCAGTATTTGTGGTCTGCTGTAATAAGTAAAGCAGAAGCTGCACACGCCAGCAAAGCAAAGCAAGGAATTAATTGACCACTTCCCCCAGCAGGCAGGTGTTCAGCCATCTCCTTGGAAACACAAATGCTGTAATTCCCAGTGTCTGCTTGTCCCCTGCCACTTCATTCCCCCCCCACCTTTATGTGCTGAGCATTGTGTCATGTGGCCTGGAGTAGCCCTTTGGTCACTTGGGGTCAGCTCTCCTGACTGTCCCCTCCCCAGCCTACTTGCTGGGGTGGTGGCAGCAGCAGGATAGGCCTTGGCCTTGTGGAAGGGCTGCTCAGTCATAATGGCAACACCTCTCTGTTACCAGCATCTCTGTCATCAACAAACAAGGTCAGTGTTTTCAGCACGAATCCAAAACAAAGCCCCATGCTAGTTACAATAAAGGAAATGAACTCTAGTCCGGCCAAAACCAGCACGTAAGCTCAGAAAACAAGGACCTTTTAAAAAAGGACTTTATCTCAAACTCATTCTGAAGTCCTTTTTAAATTAGTATTCCCTTCCCCTTGGAATATAGGGATATTTGTTGCACTTCCCAAACTCCCAAATCCTTTGTGCTGAAGGTGAGTTCTCTTACACACCTGTTTGTAATGTTTTTTCACCTCCAGTGAGTTGTTGTTACACTTGGATTTGCAGTTGATCAAAGCTGCCCCACTTACTTCAAAGTGAGAAGACCTAAAAACTTCTTTGTTTCCAGAAGCTGTAGCAAGAGTCTGAAAAAAAAGTATTTCTTAGAGATTTGGCAGTTTTCACATCTGAGCCAACCAGGTAGATTTATGAGATCTCTATTTACTGTTTTCATGGTTCCCTTTCTAGAAAAATCTACATCTTTCCACAGATAATTTAGGAAGTGGTGGTAAGTGGCTGGAAAACTTTGTTATTTTCCAGTCTCATTTTACCTTTTTTAATGGTATGTTATATAAAGACAAAAATGTTTTATCTAATTTCCCCTATAATTTCACTTTGGTGGTAACTATGGTAGTTTGAAAGAATTATCCACTTTTGAAAAGCAGTGTTACACAGAATTTACTGGTGCTTCAGACATGAAATGCTGTGACCACTGAAATGTCTATTTTGATGCTACATTAAAAACATACCAAAACATTTATAGTGGAATATCTATTTACTTACATCTGCTATTCAGTTTTACACTAGGGTATTCCATACAGTTAGTGGCTTGGTATTCTCTCTCTATATATATAAAATAAACAAGTTTTTAAAGTACTGTGGTGACAGAGAGAAGCAGGGAGCAGTACTTAGGAGTTTATCACTTCATAGTGATCTCCCTTTGATGGATATAAGTTGTAAGTTTAGTTATATGCATTTCCTGTCCCTTATTTTGTTCTTATTTAAGCTACAGTGATAGTTCTTATTTCTTTAGGCAGATTTCCTCAGTTAAAGCATTTAGTGTTTGGCCTATTTCATTAGTGATATCCCCTTAATTGAAAGATCATTTGTTCAATAGCATGTACTTCATGATTACTTGCAACAGAACTTTTACATTTTCCTGCATGTGATTTATTAGTTATTTTAGGCAAGCTTACATCTCAAAAATGACTGTTTTAAGTGATCTGTAACAGTAGCTGGTGTTTTCAGGTAAATGAATCACTTTTTTTTAGAAAACCAAGCACTAACCTTCAATAACATGGAATATTTTAAATTCTTTAAAATTTAAAAAATTGGTAGGTCATTTAAGGCTGTATTCTCTCCATGAAGTAGAAAAACTTTTCTTCTGTGTTTTAATTCAAAATGGAAGCTCTTATATGTATTATTAATAGCATTTACTCTGTCTTGTTGACAGACACTTGCAGGCTTTTGGTTTTGTGGGATGGTTTTTTACCTGCATACATTATGTAACTAGACAGATGAACAGAAATATATGGAAAAAGGAGAAATATTATTTGTTGTAAACTTCCATTTTCCCTGGGTTCTTGGCCATGTGGAAAAGTGTGCCAACCATTTAGTAATTATCATTTCTATACTATAACCAAACTAGAAGAGGAAGCAGTTTTGCAGTTTTGTGTTTGAAAACACAGAATCTGAAACATTTAAAGAGATCTCTCTTATCATATTTTCTTTTGTTATTTAAATGTTCTTTCAGCTCAGGACACACCCCTGATTATGTTCCTCTAGTTTTCTGAGTTAGCAGACAAGCCCTGAGAGCAGCCTTAGTTATCTTCAGATTTATTCTGCTGCAGCTGAAGTTTTTCTCACTGATATTTTTGAAAAAAAAAACCATAATCTCTGTCCAGGATACATAGAACTCGATTTTTAATTTGATATTTTAATGTCTCCTGAGCTTTTGAAATAGGTAATTATAAATTTAGTAAGACTGTCTTGTATTTCTTGTTCAGCTGTTAGTTTAAAGTCCATTTTAGTTGACTTGCCAATCAGCAGCAGTAAAATATATGTGGGTATTTACTCTTCCCAAACGGCTGTCCAACAGGAACTGTGGTTCCAAAAGATATGACAGATGAGTTGTGCAGATTCTCACTGTTTACTTCTTTTTTGTCTGAGGAGGAAACAAGGATAAAGGGAAGGAGAGCTGGGCTGTTCTGCTTCAGGTTGTGTCAGTGTGAACACATTTTTCTTCACCTGCTGCTGGGTGGATACATTTTTGTGTAGAGTAAAAGAGCAAAACTTTAATTTAATTTAAAAACTTTGTTACATAGCTGTGAGTGATAACAATAGGTTATGTTCAGGGCTTCATATTTGGTATTCCTCAGCCGACCTGCTGTTGGTTAGAGGTGGTAAAACACCAATGAATCTATTCCCGCGGGCTTTCAAACACAAAGGGATTTTCTTTTTGCCTGCACTTACAGAGAAAGGAGTTGGTCTCACCCTTGCTCTGAATCAGTTGTAAACCTCGTGTGTATTGTCCTCAGGCAATGAGCTGTAGGAAATAAACTGTAAACTGCCATCATTACCCAGTGTCTGATTAACTGCAGTGATAGCAGCTCCACAAAGATAATCTCATTTCATTCAGAGAGCATTTTCAGGATGTATTAAATATGCTTGTTGACATGTTGTGTCTGGTTAACACTGCTGCCTGTCACATCAAACTGAGTGTTATTTCCAAGATGGACCAACGTGCTTCTTTTGAAAGCAGGAGGTAGGAGTTTTACCAGGTCTCCTGCAGCGCTAACATTGCTGCCTTTGTTTTGGTGGAAGACCCTCACGTTCAGCTCCCTAAAGACCGCAGGGCAGCTTGCAGACCAGAGCTGATGAGTACAGACATTAGTTCAGGTGCATGTCTGAAGACAGAAAGATTAGCAAGGTCTCCTTATCAGTGTGAGCTTCTTGATGAAGCTGGATGCCCATCCGTTGCCTGTTGAGAAGGCGCTGGCTGTGGCACTGACGTTGGCAGTGCAATTGGCCGCTGCAGTGGAGAGCAGACAGTAAATCCTTCCTGACAAGTGGGAAAATGCTGCTCTTTCTTCCTCAGCGAGGCTGCTGAGCTGTGCTGTGTTCTGTAGTGTGGGTGAACAGGAGCTGTCTGCTATCAAATGCAGAGTGCTCGCTGCCTCTGAATAAGGTTCATGGTGGGAAAATCCCCTCCCTGGGAGGTCCGTGTTCGAAGAGGATTCAGAGGAGCCCTGCAAAAGGACTTGATGGAGTAAAGAGAGCTGCCCTTTCTGTCCCGGCTGCAGGCGACCCTCTGCCTTTCCCCACTGGCTGAGTGACTGGCAAGGTACAGATTTCCAGATCCCCCTGTTCCATGTCCCCCCTTAACCTGTGCACCCCCCTCCATCTTGCATCTGCTCTCTCCTGAGCTCCACTTCATGCCTCCCCCGGGAGGAGAAGTTTATATGGAAAATCCTATTAAGCCTGCAGAGTTTCTCGTAAAGTTCAGAAGTTTACAAATCCTTTAAACTAAAGTGAGCCAACCCTCACTGACATTCCCAGTGCTAATTGGATTTCTTTGATGATAAGTTGCCACCCAGGCCAGCCAGGTTCTCTCCTGCTGCCGTTGTAACCGCATCGTTTGTAAAGACAGCCCTCTCTGGTCTTCCCGGTGATTGGCAGTTGTGGCTCCTGCAGTCCTGGTGTGACAGACGTGTAAGGATTTTTGCTGTGGCACCACCGAAGTTCCTTGGGCAAGGTCAGAGAGGCTCAAATAACGCTTTTGGTGAAGGTGCTAGTCTGTTTTAGAGAAAATGTGGCTGGAGTACAAGTATTACCGGCTACAGCAGCACAGCTGTAGTAAGCACATCCTCTCGGGAGATGGCAGATTCACTCCACCTCCAGAGATTTAGTCTCCAAATGGATCACCCGGGCTCAGCCTACCAAAGAACACAAAACTTCCTTCAGAATGTTACATACGTTTTGGTGAAATTGTAATATATTAGATCTTGGAGTGAAAACCCAGAAACTGCTCAGTCAGAAGGAACATAACCCGTGGTTAATGGTTATAAAACATGATGAAGCTAAATCTGTTTTATACAATAGGAGCTAAAGCATTTTTGGTTTATTCAAACAGCACTTATTTTAAAAAGAGTAGTTTGCAAACACTGTTTTCCTTTGAAGAAGTCTCCTTGCATATTAATCTATATGTTAGTGTGATGAAATTTACAATTGACATCAAGAATCCTCTTAAGAACCCGGAGTTCTAAATGCTGCCAGCATTAAAATTAACAACTCGATGATGTCTTTGGAATCAGGGTGTTCTTTCTATTTATTAATTTAAAAAGGAATTCTCAGAAGACTCAGTTATGATCAGTGTGTGTTCTTGCATGTGAGAAGTATTTTCAGATTGGATTTTTTTTTGGAATTGGCTTTTTTGTCATGTTATCTTTTGCTTTTGCACTGAGTGTTGTGTAAATTATAACTAGGAAATTATTTAAATGGCTTAGTTTTTAGCACACACATAGTTCTTGTGGTTTATGTTTTTGCTGTTGAGTTCAAAAGCTGTCTACTGAAAGTTTATGAGGTTAAAAATATTAATCTAGGAAAACTAGAATTAAAAAAAAAAATATTGTATTGCAATACAGAAAATGAAGTCAGTAAAAATATATCCTAAATCCAGCTGCAAAGCAGTGGAATACTAAAATGTTGCTAGATTGCAAATGAACAATAACATGTGTAAGTCACTAAAGTAGACAGTCTTTTAATCTATGGGACACGTATAAGTAAGAAATGTTCACTGCACGTTGCATTTACTCTCTTCTGTAGATCTGGTGCCAGGGTTCTGATCCAGAACTACAAACAGGATCTGGCAGTGAAACCCTCACTTCATTTTTAAGTAGCTGGATATTCCAAGAGATAGTTTTTCCAAAACCATAGTGCATTCCTTTTGGTTTTATTTCAGTCTTAAGTGTTGACAGAACAGCCTGAAATTGTAAAATGAAAGGGGGAAAAAATGAGAAAAAATGGACTGAATGAATGAATGGTTTTTATTAGAATCATGTTTTGGAAGAATCCTGACAGCTTCCATTCTGCATTCATGTCAGTCCAGCTGATCAGCATATTATAAAGTGTTAAAATGCTTTCCTTACCCTGCCTTCCCTAACCCTTCTGGAAATGCTTGTCAGTCCTCCTCAGGACTGTATTTTCTCTCATGGTGACTCATGGTCCTTCTGTGATTCATTGGATTCTGCTACTTTGCAGTCTCCAAATGGTAGATTTGCTACTTACAGGAGAACTTTTTCTTACATAACTGGAGAAGCTTGGATATTTCACTGTTAAATTTCAAGCTATTAATCTTACTACTTCTTGCCTACATTTTTTTTCTTGTCTGCTATATCTATAGTGATAGAGGTGCCTCTGCAATTTGAGTTTGTGCTCTGTGTTATGTGATGAAGAATCCCACCTCAATCATAGGATTCACAGTTTCATTAAGTATGAAGTCATATTGTGTTGTGTTATGTGTTATGTTCTTTTCCTAAAATTGTCAGGAAAAAACCAGCTCTCTGAAATTCATTGATGTCTTTGATTTGAAAGAATGTTGTAAGCTGTTTGAACTTTTTCAGTGTTTCTTTCACCTAGTGTTGTTGCATAATAAAGTTTTCTCTTTGTTAGTGAACTTTTCTTTAAAAGTCTGTCCTAAAAGATTTGAATTTGATCAAAGTCTTCCATTATGCACTGCATGAATGCAATGCAATATGTATTTGGTAAAGCTGTAGATTTACTTGGAAGAGTTGCAGTGTGTCTGTCATCTGAAGAGCCCATTCACTGAATAATCGGATGTACATGAGGTGCCACTCGACCAGTCAAACCATCTGTCCAGGCTCCTGTTCAACATTCCAACATGGATTTTAAGATCTCTAGCTTAGCTTGGAAAGGGAAGAGTGGCTTGTGACAGCAGGACTTTTGTATTTTGACAATTATGGCCTGGATTAGCAGTCTTGTTTATTGTAAAATGGAGCTTTACACTGCTATTCTGGTCACTTGGACACGGTTGTGTTTGATCTCGTGCACTTTGTGAAGTCTTTGTCCTCAATTCTGCTGTCTGTAAAGAGAATATTTTTGTTCTAGAGATTATTGAGTATATTTTCTTTGAAACATAGCAGAGTTAAATTATGTTTTGTGTGAAGTTTTGTGCATAGGGCTTTAGAAAGTACAGATTTGGCACTAAAACTCTTACATTGTGTTAAGGAAGCTGTACTTTTTTTGTCTAAAAGCAAGATTAATCTGCAAAATGTCTTTTTTTTTCTAAATGATTCCCTTAGTATTCAATCTGAATTCCAGGTTGCTGTAATTCCATGGGTAAAATGGTGGACCTTTGGTTATTTTTGGTGATCTGTTGCCACTTGCTTTGTCCTGTTGTGCCTCCTAAGTTCTGTGGATAATATTGGACACTATTGACAGGTTTTTTTCATCTTCAGGACTAATGGCAAAGGAGTGAACCAACATGGCAGCTATGGTCCCACCTGTGAAACTGAAATGGCTCGAACATCTCAACAGCTCCTGGATCACAGAAGACAGTGAATCTATTGCAACAAGGGAGGGAGTTTCTATCTTGTATGCTAAGCTAGTCAGCAATAAAGAAGTAGTGCCATTGCCCCAGCAGGTTCTGTGCCTCAAAGGACCTCAGTTACCAGATTTTGAGCGGGAGTCTCTGTCTAGTGATGAGCAGGATCACTACTTGGATGCCCTGCTTAGCAGCCAGCTGGCACTGGCAAAGATGGTGTGCTCAGACTCTCCGTTTGCTGGGGCGCTGCGGAAACGTCTCCTGGTGTTGCAGCGAGTCTTCTATGCACTGTCCAACAAGTACCATGACAAGGGCAAGGTGAAGCAGCAGCAGCACTCACCAGAAAGCAGCTCTGGCTCCACAGATGTGCATTCTGTCAGCGAACGGCCCAGGTCAAGCACAGATGCCCTCATAGAAATGGGGGTTCGGACTGGATTAAGCTTGTTATTTGCACTACTAAGGCAGAGTTGGATGATGCCCACGTCAGGACCTGGCCTCAGTCTTTGCAATGATGTCATCCATACTGCAATAGAAGTCGTGAGCTCTTTACCACCTTTATCCTTAGCAAATGAAAGCAAGATTCCACCGATGGGGTTGGACTGTTTATCACAAGTAACAACGTTTCTTAAAGGAGTGACAATTCCAAACTCGGGGGCAGACACTTTAGGTCGTAGATTAGCTTCTGAATTGCTTCTTGGTTTGGCTGCCCAGCGAGGCTCCCTGCGCTATCTTCTGGAATGGATAGAAATGGCTTTAGGTGCTTCAGCTGTCGTGAACACCATGGAGAAAAGCAAGCTGCTGCAGAGTCCAGAGGGGATGATCAGCTTTGATTGCTTTATGAGCATATTGACACAGATGCGACGATCTCTGGTAAGGAGACCAGCCCTGGTTTTTGTACGTTGCACATGTAGTTGCATCTTTAGATAGTTTCTCAACACTGAATACCAGTTTGCTGAATAGTTGGCGTAATATGTTAAAAAAAAGGTGAGGGGTTTTGGTAAAATATTTTCGTTGTTACCCACTATCTCCTTATCTCCCTCCCTGCCCACCCATTTCATTGCAGATAAAGATGAAACAGTAAACCCTGTACCACCACGTTTGGTGGTGTGCTCTAGGTTCAGGGAAAGAGTGGAGGACATGCTCAATCCATTTGCCCTTGACGTTTTAATTCGTAGCAAAAAAGAAAACATGAAGCTGATTTAAAGGCTTGTCTGAAATTGCTTAGAATTCAGAGTAGTGCAGCATGGCTTGTTTCCTGTTCCAAGTTTTTTGTGTTGGATGTTCTCACTCTCCAGTTAACCTGCACCTCTGCTTACACATCTATGAAGAATCAGTAAGATCTAAGAAATTGTTTTTCCTACTGCTTAGAAATCAATACCATAAGAAAATAAGCTAAACTATTTGGAAGCTTGGCACACTGCATGTTGAGTGCTTACTTGTGGTCCTAGGTGAATATTCTTTTTCAAGTCAGAAGCTGTGGCAAGATTCCTCCTCATGTACTCAGACTGAAACAAGGAATGACTTTTTCCCTGAAGTGGTCATTCTTTTCTCTCCTCTCAAGCCTGTAATGCCTTCTGATAAATATAACTTCTAAAAGCTTTTTAGTTTTTAAATTTGAGGAATGGAGAGCATGAGAAGAACAAGGCAGTGGCAGGATCTGAATTGAATTGAATTTCCTGATGGGCAACTTTATTTCTTGTTTCTGGTCTAGATGTAAATGAGAGACTAAAATATGGAAGTTATGTAAAACAGAAAAATAATGATGGTTAGTTATTTTAAAATAATAATTATTTTAAACTAAAAACAAACTATAAGCATTTTGGAACAAAACAAGTTCAGAGATTAAATCTAGCTAATCTAGCTATTTTCACAAAAATGACTAAAGAATTCTTAACTAGAACTTGACACATTTCTGTTCCTCTGGAGTGGATACAGATGCCACAGCTCAAGGGAGAAAGTTTATGTATGCTCACAGAAAGAGCTTTAGTCAGAAGAAATCCCTTCTGCATTTTGTACAGATGCACTCTTGCTTTAGTAAAGTATTTTTCTCATCATTGCCACACTTAAAAATTGCAGGGCTCATCTGCTGACCGAAGCCAATGGAGAGAGCCAACCAGAACATCTGATGGCTTGTGTTCCCTGTATGAGGCAGCTCTGTGCTTGTTTGAAGAGGTAGGTCAGCAATGAACCTTGTCTCTAAGCTGAGTTACTGCCCCATCATGTGTCTGCTGTGGGTGTGGTCTGTGGAATTACTTTGGAGTAGGAGAGGAAGGGCAAAAGGTAAGATGTGGAGAAGAAAAGTAATGACATGGTGATGGGTGGTTTGTGTTTTAGGCAGAGAATCATACTGATGTGAAATTCAAGCTGTGACTCTATGGAAAGAAATGAGAATGGCTCTGTGTGATAGGTAGATCAGACATGAGAATGGCTCTGTGTGATAGGTAGATCAGACATGAGAATGGCTCTGTGTGATAGGTAGATCAGACATGAGAATG